>PVLC010000167.1:0-60670 GCA_004027655.1 Graphiurus murinus
GGTACTGGGGATTGAACTCAGGGGCATTCTACCTCCGAGCTATACCCCCAGACCTATTTTTTATTCTTTATTTTGAAACCGAGTCTCACTAAGTTGCGGAGTGCCTCACTAGGTAGCTGAGGCTGGCCGCGAACCCGGATCCTCCAGTCTCAGCCTCCCGAATGCTGGGATTACAAGCGTGAGCCACCACGCCCGGCTCTATTTGCCTTTTTTAAATGGTCAGTGTGTTGGTTGTGGGGAGAGAGGGGCCTCCATGAAGGAAACGATTCAATGATCAGGATGTACGTAGACAAAATTCCGGATGCCAATCTCAATGTCGTGCCTGGGAGGGAGAGGAAGCCGGTGGGTGTTGGGGGAGGCTCACCGAGTGCTGTGTGCGTGTCCACCCCTACACTTCATCGTGATGGGTGATTACAAGGCACCAATTAAAAGCAGGGTGTCGATTAGACCCAAGGGGACGCCTGTGTGCTGCTGCCCCAGCGCTCCCTTCCCTGCCCCCTCCCCCACACCCACCTGCAACCTGAGCGCCTGCACTCCCCGATTCCCTGGGTGCAGAGCTCTGAGCCACCCAGGGTCGGGGAGTATGGGAAGGATATGGCAGCTATTCAACACGAGTCCTTTGTCCTACACCTATGAGGATGCACGCACACAGTACCAGGCCATTCACGCTCAGCTAAGTCCCAACCCCGTGTCACCTGTCACCACCCAGGTCTGGGTGTGACAGGTCGAAGACTCAGTGTGCATGAAGGTAGCCCTGTTGGGGGGACAAGTGGAACTGGACCCTACTTAAGGTCGCCTGTCTGCTTACTGCAGGAGTGTCACCAAGTGGTATCATAGGAGGAGAGAACAGGGAGGGAGTCTTGTTGACCCTCTATGAAGTCTGGTAGTTTCTTGGTTGCAAACCTTCATGGTGCTGGGTCTAAATCTACAAAATACTCAGCAGGCCCTTGGTCTCCTGTTTGGCAACAGCCCCAGATCTGTGGGTTCCGCCCACTCTAACTTATAAATCCTCCTCCACGAACACTGCCCAGTCACACTCATTTTCTGTCCACCGTGGGCCGGCTAATGGCTGCTGGGAGTCTGTGCCTGGTGACTCAGCATGGCTCCCCCAGTCGCCCCGATGGAGGAAATGATGCCTCCTCTGCAGGGAGTTCTGGCCCCCCTGGTGCCAGGCTGTTTATCATCACAGGCCTGTGATCAACAGCCACTGGGGGTGTTTGCATTCAGTCAGTAGTTTCAGAACATGAAAAGCACTAAAAAGCCAATGGAAATCCAGGCGTGGTGGCACATGCTTGTAATCCCAGAACTTGGAAGGCTGAGACAGGAGGATCACAGGTTCGCAGCCAGCCTCAGCTACTTAGTGAAGCCCTCCGCAACTTAGTGAGACCCTGTCTCAACATAAAAATTAAAAATAGGGCTGAGGGTGTATCTCAGAGGTAGAATGCCTCTGGGTTCAATCCCCGGTATCACAAAAAAAAGAAAAAAAAAAAGCCAACGGAGAGCCCGATTCCTCAAACACCTGCTTGCTCTCGATGAAAGCAGGAGATGGAGAACGTGAGCCAGAGAGCTGGTCCATCAACAGATGCCCTGTGCAGAGGGTTACGGTAACACCAAGAGGAACAGAAGCTTCCGCTGCAGCAAAGGAAGCGTGCCTGCCAGCAGAGTGTCCGGACAAAGTGCCTTGAGGCTTGATGGCAAGCGTCTTTCTCTCTGCTACCTGCTACCCCCATCCTTGGGAAGCTCTTTGACACCCTCACACCCCGGGGTCCCGCTATGCCCTTGGCAATCACGCAGCCATATCCACACCAGCCCAGACCCTCCCAGCACTCACAGTTGTATCTGTCCCCCCGCAGAGAAAAGTTCCATCATCATTTTCTATGTGGCCACGGGGGCCATTCTAAAACAGTTCCTCAGAAGGCTCACCAGCTCCTGGAGGAGCAGAGAGACATTATGAAATAGTCAACATATTTTTAAAATTTATTTTATATGCTTCTATTGGTGCATTGTAGTCTCACCTCATAATGTAGATCAGACTGATAGGGACATACATACACATAGCACTCCATGAGCTTCCCCTGGCTCCCTCCCCACTCCCTCCTTCTCCATGCATGATACTGAGATTGTCACTGGTAAGTTCCCATGTGTGTATAATGTCAATGGAAGTGTTTCCTTCATTAATTCTTCCTCCCCCTACCCCACTCTCCTGTAGTCCCCCCTTCATCTCCACTATCCAAAGTCCCTCTTGTATCCTGAAAACTCCCTAGCTTCCATAAATGAGAGAACACATAGGACCCTTTGCTTTCTGTGACTGGCTCATCTCACTTCCATTCTCCTGCAAACGGCATAATTTTGTTCGCCTTTAGGTCAATGCACTTTTAGGGTATGATGGGACTTATTTGGAGTAGTAGAGTATTGGAAGCCAAATTGAGTAGCATGGGCCTTCAGTGAGCTAGGAATTGCAAGAATTGGGAAAAACACAGGAGCCATTGCAGTTATTCTTGAAGAAGTAAGAGCAGGGCAGAGCAGCCTGCACCAGAGGCCCACCCTGTCCTAACTGACATGTGACCTCGATAATGATGCTAGGCTGTTCTAGGGCTCCGTGTCTCCACAAATCAAGGTGTAAAGTCAGGTTCCAAAAGAGATTGCAGAAAAACGTTACAGGGCAGGAAATTAAAACCCTTGCAGGAATCCACTCCTAGGGACAGCTCTGCACAGGGAAGCATTTCTTTTTTTAAGCCTTCTCAACCTTTGTGTTTTATTTCAGGAGAATCAGGGAAGAGCCTGGATTTTCCCAGTGGGCTCAAGTGAGTGTCAAAGTGTGAGTCACGGGTGGACCTGTGGGCTGCCTTTTGCTGATTGCGCGGTTAAACGTTCCGCCGGGGCATTTCCCTGCCTCCTGGAAGAGTTCACAATGGAGAGTGGGGGTTAGGGGACATCAGGGACCTCTTCCAGGAAGACGCTGAGTGGCCATGACCAGGAGCATCCCACAAGCATGGCTGCCCCGGGCAGAGGGCACAGCCTACAGGCAGTGTATCCACCCCTGGATGCACAACAGGCTATTGGGAAACTTGGACATACTTTTCCTATTCTCAGTTCATCAGAGATCGTTCCTGAAGCTTTTCCTGGAGCATTCTGCACCCCCATCTAACTGCATTTTATTTCTGGGTCCCTGGGGCTGCCCTGAGCCTACTGGCCCAGCCTACCATTTTGCAAGACTCACTCGGGGGCATCAGCAGTGGAGCCCCAGGGGCTGGGCAGGTGCTTGTTAGTCCATCGGGGCTGTAAATTAAACAATAAAACAATGGCTCAGACCCAATTAATGGCAACCTGGTGCGATCTTCTCATTTAGTCCCTATTAATACAAGATGAATTTTTCATTAGCTGGAGTGGCCACATACTTTTCTTCCTCGATTTTATGTACCATGGAGAAAAGCCAAGCAGTGGAGCAAAAGACAAATCAAGAAACCACTATGAGCCGGGCGTGGTGGTGCACATTTGTAATCCCAGCATTTGGGAGGCTGAGACTGGAGGATCCAGGTTCACGGCCAGCCTCAGCTACCTAGTGAGGCACTCTGCAACTTAGTGAGACCCTGTTTCAAAATAAAGAATAAAAAAAAAATAGAGCCAGGTGTGGTGGTGCATGCTTGTAATCCCAGCATTCGGGAGGCTGAGACTGGAGGATCCAGGTTCGAGGCCAGCCTCGGCTACCTAGTGAGACACTCCGCAACTTAGTGAGACTCGGTTTCAAAATAAAGAATAAAAAATAGGGCTGGGGGTATAGCTCGGAGGTAGAATCCCCCTGAGTTCAATCTCGAGTACCGCAAAAAAAAAAAAAAAAAAAAAAAAAATAGGGCTGGAGGTATAGCTCGGAGGTAGAATGCCCCTGAGTTCAATCCCAGTATAGCAAAAAAAAAAGAAAAGAAAAGAAAAAAAAGAAACCACTATGTAAGCACAATAAACACAGAGCTTTTCACAAATAATGTATGCATTTTTTTTAAGTATTGGAGATTGGACTCAGGGATGCTCTACCACTAAGCTATATCCTGGATTATTTTTATTTTATTATTTTATATTTTATTTTATTTTGACAGGGTCTTGCTAAGTTGCCCAAACTTACATTCTTCCTGCTTCCGCCTCCCTAGTAGCTGTGATTACAGAATTTTTTTTTCTTATTCAGACCATTCTTGTTTTATTTGTCCTTATTGAAATGCTCAGTTCCTCTCAATCCATTTCTGAATTGTTCACTTTGAGTAAATTGAGGGCCCTCTCGGCGGGTCAACAACTCCATAATTTTAATTATAATTAAGAGAAATGGGTGCGATGAAATTTAGATTTTTAAAGTTATCTGCATTCCTTTCTTGAAGATTCCAAATACTGTGCTTTTATGGCCTCATGCAATATATTCTCATTCTTCCCCATTTTCTTTCTCTTAGGACCCACAGAAGAAGGAATCTGAAAACACACTACCAAGTGCATATCCTCCTCATTCGAAATGCATAAGAGCTTCTGGTCAAACTAGGCTGCCCCCGAGCCCCTGCTCCGCTGGCCCGATGTCCTGCCTGTGGCATCTTATCTAATTTCCACGTTTCCATATCTTCCCCAGTAGATTGTAGGTTCCTTGAATCTGCAGACTCTTAATCTTTATAAGCACCTCCCCACCCAGAGTCCAGCACAATACTTTGGACTTAGGTGCTCAGAGCGTCTTCAATGAAACAATAACCTTACTGTTCAGCTAATTCTCTTCAAATCCAGTGGAATCTCCCAGTTTTGAGACCGGCATTCTGTTTATTCTTTAATCCATAGCCTTTGCCAATATCTCTCCTGTAGAAAACGGGCTGTGGGCCGTGCTGTGTAGAAGCGGGGTGGGGGCGGAGCACCTGGGCACTGCCGGGCTCCTCCCTCAGGACCTCCAGAGCCCTCCCGCACACAAATCCCTCCTCCAGGGCAGCTCTGGCTTCCTTTCCTTCTTCCTCCTAGAAACTGGAAACATTCCAGATAGGTCTTTTGGGTTTACAAGTACAACTCATTACCAGCCATCCCATGACTTCATCCAGTGGTAATTGCATTTTAATTTTTTATCAGTGTAACAAAGAAACAGTTTAGCAAGTCAAAGTGTTTTATTACAGGGCTTATAATAAAAAAAGGCAGCCTTCCCTCTTTGAATTCTCTACCCCAAATGGTATCACTCTCAACTCCCCTGCTTCTACTCTTTGACCTGGTTATTTCAAAAATAACATCCTGTCTTGGTCCATTTGCCCTGAGCTAACACAGTGTCAGAGGCTGGGCTCAACACAGAGGTGTACTGCTCACAGTTCTGGAAGCTGCAGATGACCGTGCTGGTGGGGCTGGTCCCTGGCGAGGGCTGAGGGCTGCTTCCTAGGGGGCAGACACCTTCTCAGTTAACCTCCTATGTCAGAGGGGCGAGGCAGCTCTCTGGGGCCTCCCTGTAAGGACACTAATCCTGTTCACAAGGGACCCACTCCCGTGACCCTTCTCCTGATACCATCATTCTGGAGGGGAGGATTTCTACATGTGCATTTCAGGGGAACACAGTGTGTTCTTTAGAAAACACGGACTTTCGTTTTTCAAATTTAGACATTGTCTGTTAACTTTCACCATAAAGGATGGGATTTGGCTTTACACACACACACACACACACACACACACACACACACACACACACACCCTCACTGTCCCTGTATTCAATTATATTGTTATTTTGCTTAATTTAATATTAAGATTTTGCACTACTTTGATCGAGTAACTATTATTTACACCACAGAAAGCAGTATTGCTGTTTCCTTTCTTGTCATTAATAAAATTAGCTGAGTTAATTATTCTCTTTTTTGCATGTTTGTATTATGCTAGATTATCCCCTTAATAACTCACAGAAATCTGAATACCCTCTTTCAAAGTATTAGAACCATCAGATAATAATTTTCTTTTTTCTCTTAATTTCTTAATTTGTTATTATTGCAGTTACTGTTATTTGAAAACATTGCACTTGGAGCTATCTCTCAGCTCTGATAGATCCCGGTTGCTCTGCAGGCAATACACACAGCTTACATCCAAGGACTTCTTCACCTAGCTCTGTGAGTTCTCTCTGCCAGTCTCCTGTCCCACCTCTCCGATTCTAAATAACAAATGGTTTACTCTCTCACTTTGGTGGAACTAATTTTTAGCTTGTAAAGCAATAGTGGGAACAAATATAGATAATATTTTGAAGAGCTTGATTGTCAGAATATGTTTTTATTCTAGCCTAACGCTTGACTGATGGTTGGGCTGGGTATAGAATTAAAAGTTTAAAAAAAAGTGTTTCTCTTAGAATTTAGAAAACATCCTTACTCAAACTGTCTTCAAGTTCTCTGTGTTCTCTCTGAGAAACCCATGCTATTCTTATTCTCAATAATTTCTGTAGGATCTAAATTTGATGTTTTTTTTTTTTTTTAGATTTTAGGATTCCTTTTATCTTAGAAGGTTTTGTGTTTCTACAGCAAAATACCTGAATCTGAGTTCTTTATAAAGAAAAGAAGTTTATTTAGCTCAGAGTTCTGGAGGTACAAGAGCATGACGCCAGCATCTGCTTGACTTCTGGCGAAGGTCTCATGGTGGAAGGGCAGGTAGAAACATGCAGAAGAGACTCATCAGTATGAGAAAGACCCAGGGGGGTGGGGGTGGGGTGCCAGGCTCATTTCATAACAACCTTTGCTTGCAGTCATTAATCCAGGCCAGTGAGAGCTGGTTCACTCCTGAGACAACCCATCACCTGGAATTCCAGCACGAGTTTTAGTGGGACCAGCCACATTCAAAGCTTGGTAAGCTGTTGGGTTTTTACCTCTGGTCTCAATACACTCGGCAAGGACAGGGCCTATTCTGTTTCCTGCGCCTAGGATGTGCCTGGTGTAGGGTAAGTTGCCAATAAAATGCTTTGACTTGAATTGTGTTTCCATTTTTATAATTGGGTTCTTTGCTGTTTTTTTGGTGGTGGAGTTACAATTAGGTATTCTGGATATCAACCATCTGTGAGAGCTCTGTTAGCAAATGTTTCCTCCCATTCTACAAGTTTTTCACCACGTTGTGTCCTTCCATCCAGTTGGGTACTCTTGATGTGGCCTTAAGTTGTCTCCTTACGGCATTATTTACGGCAGTGGAGTGGGGCGAAGCCAGAGGCTCTGCAAGGTGTGGATGGACAGCTTGTGGGACAGATGCTGAACCCCATGATGTGGATATGTCCTGGAAATGGTATGCTCACCTCCTCCTACCCCGGCTGAGATTTGTCCCAGGGACAGCGTAGAACCAGGCAACGCTGAGGGCAAAGGACCCTGGTAGTGGTGAGTGTAGGATATGGTGGCTGAGCATGATCTAAGCCCCTGGCCTTCTGATTGAGTGACAGATGAGGAGAATGGAGGTGAATTGTGTATCTTCTTCTAAGAGATTGTAAATACTACTCAGGCACTAGTAGAGACACCTGGGAGAGTCCCACAGGAACTCAAGAAGGTGACCAACAATCTTCCAACCAGGGTCTGGACAACGACGAGCCAGATCCCCAGCGCATTTCCAGGTAATGGAAGGTCAAAGTTGACCTGGGGCTTCAGGCAAGGTCTCTGCAGCTGATTGAGGTGACAGTTTGTTATTCACATGTAAGAACAGAGCCAGGAATTGGAGACTTCAATGTCAGATTATTGCTACCTTTCAGATAAAGCCTAAAGGTACCTGATTCATGTTAAAAATAAAATTCAGGTGACTAAAGAGCCAGGACCGGCAGATCAGAGTTGGCTGGAAGGATGCTTTCAGGATGTGGGCTGGTTTGCTAATGACATCACAGCTCTGTTCTTTTTCTATTTGCATTTAAAGGCCCTGCCCCCCAGAGGGGCCACGGAGCCAGAGGGAGCCTTGCCACGGCCCCCCTTTAGCTCTGCAGCTCAACACAGACTCATGTCTCTGCACAAGGTTTCAACCAATAAACTTTTATAGACATAATCAAAGCTTTCCTCCAAAGCAAGTGGCATCAGGCCCCGGTGCCACCAAGAGATGACATCACGGTGTGCAGTCACTGTAGACTCAGTCACGCAGGAGTCTGTGCTTACTGCTGAGGCGTCCGGAGAACATTGTTTGACCCACAATATTTGAAGGGCGCGATGAGAAAACATGAAAAGTGATCATACCTGGAAACTTGCAATTACAAGGAAGTGGGGGAAGTGACTTTGAGAAATTGACAATGATGAGA
The DNA here is from genome assembly GCA_004027655.1 of Graphiurus murinus. Classification (NCBI taxonomy): domain Eukaryota; kingdom Metazoa; phylum Chordata; class Mammalia; order Rodentia; family Gliridae; genus Graphiurus; species Graphiurus murinus. The sequence goes on from PVLC010000167.1 coordinate 8,228, forward strand.
TGAATCAGCCCGCAGCAGGCAGGATCCTCGCGGAGGAGGAGTGAATCACCCGTGAGTGGAAAGGTCTGGTCCCGAGCTGCTGGCAGTACCAGGAGAGTGGAGAAGAGACACACCATGTCGGGGTGGGGGGGAGGGGAGGCATACAAGGCCCTTTCCTCACCTCAGGAATTCAGGATCGGAGGGGTCTTTGGCTTCCGTGGCAGAAAAGAATTTCAGCACCACACATGCCAGTCAGACGAGACAAAGACAGAGGTTTGTTTAGGAAAGCAGGGGACATATGTTCCAGGGAGAACGTGGCCACCTTGAGGGAGAGAGCACCTTTGGGGTCTTTATAGTCCTTTTTTATGGGAGACCTCCGTGAGGGAGTGGGTAGGGGTGCATGGCAGGGATGGGGGTCTGGTCCCCCTTTTTTAGAATTCTCAGGTTCCTAGCATTTCGTTGATGGGTGCTGGGTGGTGCCTGGGCTTGACCAAGAGTCAGACACTGTTAGGGACCCTTTGTTCACCAGGCACCTCAGGAATTTCAGGTGGGGAGAGGGGCCATTATGATGAAAAGTGTGGGTCTATGGGGGATTTGTGCCTAAAAAAGAAACAGATTCTGTGAAGCGAAGATAAGGATTATGAAGTTCCTAGATGTTAAAACTAGAATTCCTCCTTCCTTTCCAGTTTGTCTCCTTTCTACTTATTTTTATTTTTCCTACCTTACCTCAAGGGCTGGAAGACTGACCTTAGGCTCAGACAGTATTCATCTTCTAAGTAGAATTTGGGGGGTTAGAGGGATGTTAGCTTTTTGTCACTGTGACAAATATGAGGGGGAAACAAACAAACAAACAAAAAAACATTAGAGGAGGAAAATTCTAATCTGGCTCTTGGTTTCATGGGTTCCATCCACAGTGGGCTGCCTCCAGTGTTGGGGGTCAGAGGTGAGGCAGAACGTCATGGTGGAAGGGTGTGGTGAAAGCTGCTCGGCTCATGCAGCCAGGAAGCAGGGAGAGAGAGAAAGGGGCGTGTCTATCACGTGTCCCTCAGGGAAGACATCCTCTCCCACGCACTTTGCAGGTGTGTTTTATGATGGCTCCTGGGCCATTTTGCAGGACAAAGCATTTGAGCTGGCAGCACCGCCTCCTTCCTTCCCCTCCTCCTGAGGCTCCAGTGAGCACAGTCTCCTGCGTCATACAGAGCGATTCCTGCTTCCAGTCACCAGCAGAGCAGCTTGTGTCCAGGAAGGGGTCTCAGCAGAGCAGTAAAATAGAACGGCACTTGTTTTTCCTGCAGAAACCCTTTTTAATGGCCCAGCACCTCCTATTGTGGGCAGTGTTCCTCCTTATTACATCCTGTTACTTTCCCCGAGTCGATTCCTCAAGAAATGTCTTCCTTGCTTCCCAGGTCAGGAGGAGGAAGGACTGTGCTAAGAACACATTTACTCTGAAGGACTTGGCATCAGAAAGAAACTCAGGACTCATGTCACCAGTGAAACAGTGAAGGATCTTCCGGCACCATTTTTACTCATGATCTGATACCGCATGCCTGCCTCTCACCTGTGCCCTGGATCCCACCCAAAAGCTTACTTCCCGTGGCCGGAAGAAGTCAGACTTGGATACTTGTCTCCCCATGGAAACCCTGTTTCCATTTCCTCATTTATGGAGGACAGTATGAACTGTTTTTTAAAGGTGAACTAGCTCTCTAACAGTTCAGTAAAACTTATCCCTCGCTGCCCTTTGTTCCTGAGTGGCCCCTCTCCAGAGGAAGTGAGCATATCTGGGCAGGCTGGTGGGAAATCCAGGTGGTTGCACTTTCCGTCCCATTCTGTAGGGCCCTTCAGAGTGTGCACGGTACCTGCAGGGAGAGAGACTTAGTGAAAATGCTCCTTGCTGGGGACACACAGAAAACCGCCGGGAGCAGGTTCGCCGGCAGTGCTTAGCAGAAGGGGACTCTGTGACGGCGCAGCCTCCCCAAGTCGTCCTCCAGGCATGGCACGGCCCTGGAAAGGCTTTAGACCGCTCTCAGTCACTCTCCCTTTGCTTTGCTGACTGGTACACACTCATGGGTTCCTGGCTTCTCTGGGAGGAGAGACATAAAGTTCTGATCCTCCACACTGGGGCGCAGGCGCCTCGAGCCCATCCCTCCGCAGGGTGCCCTTCTTCCCTCCGATGTGCATGATGTTTCTTGGTTCCCCCCGGATGTTCAAGGCTGACTTGATGGCCAAGCCCAGCACGTGGCCGTCACAGGAAGCCCCTGTCCCTCCAGCCTCCCTTTGACAGCGACATTTTGTACATTCCCCGCCACTGTGCTCTGGAGTCCCGGCAAACACATCACTCACGGCAAATGGTTCTCAGATGGAGACCCCTCCTGGGGGCAAGTCACAGGCTGAACTCCTGCCAGCAAGTGGCCTCCTTACGCATGAGGCGCCGGGCCTCCGTGCGCACAGATGGCTGGGCCCCACCGATGACGGCTCCACCTCTGATGTTTCAGCTTTACGCTGGTGGGAAAACAAGACATGATCCAGTTGGATGTGACTGTTGCAAGTCCTCATAATAATGAGAGATAAGAAGCGATTTAAACAACAACAACAAAAAAACACAATCCAAACGTCTAAGCTGTCCTGAATCCAACCTGTGGCAGTTTTCTTGGCTCTGGGTTATTTGACAAACGGTTTTAATAATCAACCCAAAGTGGATTTTAATATGCTGCCTTTGCCTTTAGGATCCTTTCCACTGGAAACACTCTGAGTGCTGCCCCTCTTAGGGGAGGTGGTGCAAACGTGGTACCCTGCATTTGCTGGCTTGGCTGTAGTGAGAACGCCCACCGCGCATTCCCCATCAAACATCAGCTTTTGTCTTTTTGTGCTCAGCTGCATCCCTCCCTCTGCCCTGAAAGCTGCCACTTGCAGACTCTCCTGCCAACTGGCTTCTAACTAGGTTTAGAGAAGAGAGGCGCTGGCAGGAGACGGGAGGAAGACAGAAGCTGGGCTGCCCCCACCCTCCCATCCCTGACCCTCCTGCGTCGGTCGCCTCTCCCCTGGGGCTCCATTGCCTCGCACCCCTAGACCTTGACAGACACGTTCTCCCTTCAGGTCAGGTCCCAGCCTGAGCCTGCCCACCTAACAAACCTATATGCCCCCGTGGTCCTCAGTTTGGGACTTGGGTACATCCTTCACATGAGATTCCTACGACTGCTCCAACAAACCACTAGCTTAAAACAACAGACATTCACTGGGTCACCGTCCTGCCTAGAAGTCCAAAATCCAGGTGTCAGCAGTTCTACATTTCCCGGGACTCTGGGTAGGAGCCTGCTGACCTTCCCCTAGCTTCTGGGGTGGCCACAAGTCTTGGTGCTCTTGGTCAGCAGCTACGTTGTTCCAATCTGCATCCCTGTCATCACATAACTGTCTTCTCCTGTGTCCCTTCTCCTTTTCTTATTAGGACACTACTAGCCATATTGGATTGGGGTCTCCTACTCCCGCATGGTCTCACTTGAACTCACCTAATTCCATTTACAATGGCCCTGTCTCCTAATGAGGCTGTGATCTGAGACGCTGGGAGTTAGGACTCTGCCCTGCCCATGGTAGCCTCTTGCCTCCCCGGCGGCCAGCTGCTGGGCTCTGAGTCCTTTCGCTGCCCCCTGCTGGCTGCTGAAGCTCTCCCGGGGCCCTCCTGACCAGTTGCCTGTGTTACGTTCCTCCCACTGAACCCTTGGGCCGGGCTTCACTTCCTGACCGACCATGATGGATACGTCAGTAGAAAGGCCATATCCCCGGCTTTGTTTTTTCACTTTCCTATTCTCTCTGTGTAGGTGCTGGCTTAAAGAGCAAGACGGGGTATAGTTCGGGACTTGAAGAATTGGAGCAGGTGACGAGTCCCCAAACAAGGGCTGCCAAAGACCCCTCTCCCCAGAGAAGCCCTGCAGCAGGCTGTCGCACACAGGGAGGCAGAAATCATTCTCTAACCTTTTCTTCTGAAAGTCTACAGGAAGAAGACCCGCAGCCCCCGAGCACACAGAAGTGTTTAACAGGGGCCAATCACTCAGCCTCACCAGGGTGAGAGATACAAGCAACCCTGCAGGAGCAGCTTGGGAGATTTCAAACTTTCTTGACCTCCATTACACTCCAAATACCATTATTTCTCAACAACTTGCTTGTGTTTTCATTGGGTGCAAGCCTTTATTTTCTTACGATAAAGTTCACGCCTGTGAAAGACCAAATCCCACGGCCGGAGAACAGCTGGGGCCAGGAACACCGTTCTTTTCTCTTGGTTCTGTCTCTCGGGCAGAGTGGACACTCTCTGTCTCGGGTCCACTCAAGTCAATTTGGCTCCCTGAGGACCCATCAGCGGGAGCTGTTGGGACGGTTTTGAAGGCGCAAAAGAGAAATCATATCATCTCCTGTGTGTGCAGAATGGATTTTGGGGAGAGGGAAAAACCAAGGAGGCCCCACGAGCCAGGGAGAAGGTCCCTGAATCCAGGCGGTGGTGGTAGCCAGGGGAAGATGCGGACAGATGTAAGGGCGTCTCACAGGTAAGGACCACGTGACTTAGCCCTGAGCTGCGGGGTGCAGGTGGAGGGCTAGCCCTGGAGACCTCACGCGCTGCAGCTCCTGATATCCACGCCCCCGAGCAGCCCCCTAGCTTTGCACACGCCGGGCCTGTGCCCGGCTCCTAACAGAATAAGGACACTGTGATTCCTGGCACCGTCGTGTTCATGTTACATAAGACCGTAACTCCTGTCTCGCTGGCGGACTCCGCCGGCTTTCACCTTGTCAGTTTGAGCACGCCGGCTGCCATATGGCGAGGCCATGGTGGCAAGGATCAGCGTCTGGCCAGAAGCCAGCAAAGAGCTGACGCTCCCAGTCCAGTAACCCGAGGAGACTGAATCCTGCCGTGGCCGTGGGGAACGGGATCCCTGCCCAGCGCAGCCTCAGCCATGACCTCAACTGGGCAGCGCCTCCTTGTGCCGGGTGAGAGACTGGGCTCCAGAGGCAGCTGTGTGCAGACACACACACACACACACACACACACACACACACACACACACACACACACACTCTTCTGCTGGATTCTGCTGGCCAGGAGTCCCTCCCTGACTCTGGGCCTCGCACTGGACTTCTGCATCTTTACCTCAACCTCTAGCCCAGAGAAATCCTGCATTCCAAGCCCATTTTCCCAGAACCCCACTGCCTAGCAGAAAATACAGCCTGAGCGTCACTGGGTAGGAAATATGGACTTGGAGACAGACTGGCATCCGAGCGGAGGACCTGCTAGTTAGTAGCCACAAAAGAGACCTAGCGTCTCCGTTTCCTCTTCAGTTAAATCCCGGCAATAACACCCACCTCCTCGCATCCTCGGAGAGAATAAAAACTACAGAGATGCAAAGTGCCCAGCTGTAGGTACAGTAAATAGCATCTATTATTATAATTAACTGACTTTTGCCAAAGTGAAAAAAACCTGTAAGGCCTTGTAGCCTGTAGCTCTTGTATTCAGACCTTACCTGGTGGAATGTCTCCTAGCCACCCCACCTGCCGAGTCCTCTGGAAGGGAATCCTCGGCTCTGATGAGCTTGCTATTGACTTGTCAACAGTGCAAAGATTCCCACGCCTCTCGCTAGAATACAGTCTCCTTCATTGTATCCACGAGTTAGAAGCTGCCCGACACATGATAGGTGCTCCAACAAATAATAATTCAACTTGGGTGAATTAATGAAAAGGATTGATGTTAGCAGTGAAGGGAGCTGTTTAAATGGAAATGGGGGACACTCAGCAGGTTTATAAAGGACCAAGAGACTTCGAGAGTAGGAAATTGAAAAATAAGACTGATGATGAACAGAGAGAAGTCTGAAAAGGGGAAGGTCTTGAAGACAAGGCTGGTGTGGAGAGTCGAGTCTGAGAAACACGAAAGCCAGGCCCATTTTCAAAGCCAAGCTCTATTCCTTTTACCACACTGCCTGTCTAAGCAGTCAGTGGGAGAGGAACACGTAAAATGCTATTTCATTAACAGGATTCCACTTCTGGAGAACAGGAAGGATTCCGAGAGAGAGATTGGAAGCAGAAAATATACTGCCCCAGACACTCGCTAGGCATGACCTCCGCCCGCCGGGCACTCCAGCCTGGCACCCGCCGAGTGTTTCCCTTGGTCGAGAGTAGATGGTCCCCCACAGGCCACTACAGTTACAGTGAACCGTCTCCTACTATTCTGATGAATCAATCCACAGAAAGAAATAAACATGCCATCAGGTGCACCTTCAAAATCTCTTGTTCACATTACGCTTTGTGAGGCAGCTCACTGTCAAAGACTCATTTGTATTTTATGAGTAAGTAGAGACTCTATGTAGAAAATAATATTTTTCCCTGCAGGTGGTTACATCAGCAAAAGACAAACCAATTTTTGTTGGCGAGAGAAGCTGCAATGTATTTGTATATGTGTGCAGTTAGTGGGTAGATATCATATATGTTACATATTCTGTATATATCATATGTGTATATATCATATATTCTGTATAAATTGTATAAATTGTCATATAACATCATATCATAGTATTGTTATTAAATAATAACCATATAATAATTTCTGTGTATCTTTTTGCTTAATGATGTTATATGATGACATCATATAATAACATTATGAAACAATATATTGTCATATAATAATTTCTGTGTATATTATCTTTTAACGTAATGACATCGTTATATGATAACATCATATATTATTATGAAATAATATATTATCATGTAATAATTTCTGTGTATATCTTTTTACTTAATGACATTGTTATATGACATCCTATATTATTATGAAATAATATATTATCATATAACAATTTTTGTGTATATTATCTTTTAACTTAATGACATCATTATAACATCATATAATAATATTAAGTAATATATTATCATGTAATAATTTCTGTATATATTATCTTTTTACTTAAGGACAAGGCTATTAGAACAGAAACACCCCTACTTGTCAGGGTCAGACTTGTAGTAAACACTCATCGACTGGAGAGAAGCCCAGGGTGAACTGGTTTACAAAAGCACACTTTACCGAGCTGGCCCTTCCTATAGTCCTCGGTCTTCATGGTCATTTTCTGAGCATGCTCTTTCCTCACATGCTGAGACATGAAGTTTCCCATTCCGCGGAAAATGACAAGTGGAAAGTTTAAAAAGAACAAAAGGTAGCGCCAGAACTAGTAAACTAAGAGCGGGCAAATTTCTTGATGTGACCGAAGGAGCCAGGGAGCCCGAGGTCATTCCATTACCACCCAGGAAGGCAGCGTCCAGGATGGTTTCACCACCCACGTACACTCGTGGTTAGTTACGTGGAGGACTCTCCAGTTCAGAAACGAGTAGAGGAGAGTAATGGAGTCATATGCTTTTTAAGGATGCTTACGTCAAAATGGTTAAAGCCTTTATTTTTAAATAGACAAATTTTAATTACTACTACCATTCTTGAATATGCTTTTATTGGTGCATTGTAATTACCCACCATTATGAGGTTCAGAGGGCTCGAAACGCACCCGCACAGAGCACTTGGTGTGCTCCCCTCCGGAGCCCACCTGCCTCCTCCCCGCCGCGTGCATAGGGTCAAAATTGCTACTGATAACTTTGTATATGAAAACAGCATCGTTTGAACTGCTTCCTTCACCAAATCTCCTTTTCCCCCTCCCTGTGTCTCTCCCCAAATCCCCTCCCACTTTTCTACTGGTCCCACTCCTTGTGTATCTGAAGTCCTTTTGTTTCCATTTTTCTCTGACTTCCACATAGGAGAGAAAACACGGGGCCCTTCACTTCCTGTGACTGGCTGATCTCCCTTAGCATAATGTTCTCTAGTTCCATCCATTTTCCTGCAGGTGACATACTTTTGTTCCTCTGTACGGCAGAGTAGAATTCTACTGTGTGTAGAGACCACACTTGGCTTGTGGGGAATGACTTACTCCCTGAAACCGAAAAGTACAATGACTGTGAGCTTCTCGTCTGAAAAGGCAGGTGGAGCTGGCCAGGGCAGTGGGCTAAGCAAGGACTCGGCCTCCCTAGCTCCCCACTGAACCCCAAGTCCTCATAAGGGACAGGGGAGAGGCACCTGGTGTAGGAATACAAATTGGTGAAGTGTATTTTTGTGAAGTCTCAGGACTATAGATTAGTAGAGATTTCTAAAAATCCCAAGAGGAGAAACAATTACCTGCATAGGGTTTAGAATCATATTGTCACTGAATGTTAAAAAAAAAAAAAAAGTCCTAAGAGGTTCTAAGGAAAAGTTATTTTAAGCCAGGAATTCTATACCCCGCCAAAAAGCACACCAGTAGATGGGCAATGATGTGAAAGTTTTGTAGGCTTAAAAGGACAAAGAAATAGACCTTCATTAGAGTTAAGATTTGTTCAAGGATGGTTTACAGCAAAATAGCAATCCAACCCAAGAAATAATCTACATAAATAAAGTTTGAATAGCGTTGCTCAGATGCAAGGTGCTCAGGACAACTCATAAATAAAGCGAAATATATAATAATTAATTAATAAAACAGAAAACTCTAAAACTAATTTCTAAGATTATAATAGAAGGTAAGGAGGAGAAAGATAAATGATAGAATGTTAAGATAGTGACCTTTTGGGAAGGAAGGACATAGAAATTAATTTTTAAAATTCACAGATTAATGCACACTTAAGTAGGCATGTTGAACATGTAAAACTAATCACTTGAACCAGTAGTGAGTGTTTGAAATAACTTCTAAATGCGCTAGAGGAAAGAATTGAATGAGAATAACTGATCCATCTAGCACAAGGAGAAAAGGGGAAATGAAACAGATTAAGTTATTTAGGCAGACCAACCTAAAATATGGTAGCATAATTAGGTACAAAATATACTAGACACTGTAATAACATAAATGGATTAAATTCATTGGCTGAATGTCAGACACTTTTAGGCTGTATACATGTGCAAAAGCCTTGGAAATGTCTGGAAATATAGGGTGCTTTTTTATATAACCATCCAGGGAGATCAGAGTGTCGTAAGAATGATAAACAACAGATTTCATTGTCAATATTTATTTGTGGAAATCATGACACATCCTCTTAGAATTTCCCTCTCTAGATTAGATAGCCAAACACTTTCAACCTCCCTGTGGAGTCAAATTTTAATCTCTGTAGTCAGACCTTGCCTCTCCTCTGATGTCCCTGTAAATAGACCCGTCCGTTCCTCCTGTCACCCGTAGGTGATTCTCCAGCGCTGACAACGGTGTCAACACGTTTTCACTGGTCCCCCATTGTGACAAACATGGTTTTCTGAACCACAGGTCAGGGGAAACAGATGAAAAAAGATTTTATGTACCTTATTTGAACATAAGAGGCAGCCCCCAGGAGACAGCCAAGATGCCGTTCCATCAGAATCTCTTGGATGCCATAGGCATTGGGGGACCACAGAACCCAACACTGTAATTGGAAAAAGGGCTGGTCTCGAAATTCTGAGACCCCTGGTTCTGAATTTTCTTGCCATGCTTTCTTTTGTTTTGCTTTTCCTCTTATAACCTAAGACAAAAAGGTGGTTTTGTTCCACATACAGTTAAATAAGACTGTTGAAGACTCCCACTTATAACGTTTGACCGATATTTAGAGGCAGAGCGAATTCTACTCTGTCTCTGTTCTGAGTGGATGAAAATAATCTTGGGATTTAGGAATCCAGTTATCAGACACGCAGGGCCTTCACTGAGCCTGAATACCACCCAGGGTAGAAATGGGGATTCCCATTCTCGGCACCCCACGAATCAATCGGCAGACAGACCTCTTCGGGGCACTAAGGCACACCTGCTGCTGATTTCAATTACTCCTCGCTTGCTAGACGCAGTGGAAGCAACTTGTGTGGTTTCTCCAAACTCCTTGAAATGCAGGGCGGGCTGCTCACAAGTCTTCCCGCTGTGGGGAGACATTCAAAGGCATCTGTCCTGACCGTGGGGAAGGGAGCCGGAGGACTCCGAGTATTAATGAAGACGTCTGACACAGGGACTTGCACTTAGGGCCCCGGGGTTTCTTCAAAGTAGTTTCTATTTTTGACTTCTGAGCCTTCTTTGTTAGGACCAAGAAGATGTACACTGGGATTTCTAATGGGGAATTCATGTTTCTCACGACTTCTGCAGTCTTTAAGAGAGGTGGTTAAGAGCTCTGTCTGTGTAGCTTGTTGTTGTTGCTGCTGTTAGTTAGGTTTTGAGCCCTCACATCTTGCACAGCACAATAAAACATCTGTGCCGGAAGCCGGGCGTGGTGGCGCATGCTTGTAATCCCAGCATTCGGGAGGCTGAGACTGGAGGATCCGGGTTCGTGGCCAGCCTCAGCTACCTAGTGAGGCACTCCACAACTTAGTGAGACTTGGTTTCAAAATAAAGAATAAAAAATAGGGCTGGGGGTATAGCTCGAAGGTAGAATGCTCCTGAGTTCAATCCCCAGTTCCGCAAAACAAACAAACAAACAAACAAACAACAACAAAAAAAAACATCTGTGCTGGGCATGGTGGCATACATCTGTAAATCCAGTACTTGAAAGGCTGAGCTAGGAGGATCGCAGGTTCGAGGATAGCCTCAGCAACTTAGGGGAGACCCTTAGCAACCTAGTGAGAACCTGCTTCAAAACAAAACAACAAATAAAAATAAACCATTCGTGTTGCCTTCTGAGAATCAAACTACCCACTGCATAAGAAACAGAAACTGAATGAAATAACAATATTGATCTTCTCCTGTATACTCTTTCATTTTCAATTCTGGCAACATCTCTGGGGGTGGAAATGATTGTTCTACCTTGGCTATATGTTATGAAGTTTTATTCATCTTTATTTAGATGGATAGATTTGATAGAGGGGTGGATGGACAGATAGATGATGATGGATGGATGGATGGATGGATGGATGGATGGATGGATAGATGGATGGACAGATGGATGGATAGATAATAGATATACAGCTGGATAGTTAGGGACTCAGAAGCCGTGGTCCTCTGTGAAACACAATGGTGGTAACATGCTCCCTGACCTCTCACCTACCCACAAGGAGCAGGCTCCTGGCTTAGCACAGGTGAGCCCTCTTCCTCTTAGAATCACAGAGCCCGGGGTTGGGAAGACACTTAAGACACTTAAGGATTGTATAATATATCCTGTGCGTTTCTTATGCCTCGGGAGCTGGTGGAGGGAGGGGAGGTCATCCCATGGGGTAACTGACTGTTGGCTGAATTAAAGCCAGAGCCCAAGCTCTGCTTCTTTTACATGATTATTCTCAGTAGAGGTAAACGCCAAAGGGAGTTGCCATCCTGCCCAGCTAAGAGCAGGTTCCGCGTTCACTGGACTGTGTCCCTGCCTCTCGAAAACGCCCCTCTTCTCTTCGGTTTCTCTGCCTCCCGTTGTGCAGCCTGGCTGCTGGGCGGCGCTCGCTTGCTCCCTGCCATAAATGGAGAACTGACGCTGAGGATGAGAGGGGCAGGGGAGACACCGAAGGGACAGTTTTCCTCTTTTTTTGTACCCTTCTATTGCATTTTAAATTTTAATGTGTATACATTTTTCTTCTTCTTTTTTTTTTTTTTTTGCGGTACTGGGGATTGAACTCAGGGGCATTCTACCTCCGAGCTACACCCCCAGCCCTATTTTTTATTCTTTATTTTGAAACTGAGTCTCACTAAGATGTGGAGTGCCTCACTAGGTAGCTGAGGCTGGCCGCGAACCCGGATCCTCCGGTCTCAGCCTCCCGAATGCTGGGATTACAAGCGTGCGCCACCACACCCAGCTTACATTTTTTTTCTTAGCTGTAAAAATTTGTAATACATTCTTGAGAAATATTTATCTTATTAAAGGTTAATAAAAGAGGTGCAAGGAGACTATGAAGAAAAGACTGGGTATAAAAGTATTGGACTTTAGGGTTCTGCATTGTTCATTATGTTAGTGTATGCTTTTGTGTGTGGGGGGGGGGGTTCTGGGGATTGAACCCAGGGACATTCTACCTCTGAGCTATATCCCCAGCCCATTTGTTTGTTTGTTCATTTGTTTGGATACAGGGTCTTGCTAGGTTGCTAAAAGTCTCATTAAGTTGCTGAGGCTAGTCTCGAACCTGCGATCCTCCTATCTCAGCCTCCTAAGTACGGGGATTACAGGTGTGTGCCACCACGCCTGGTTTATATGCTACGTTAGATGATGTGCCAGGAGCAGAGCTGTGGAAAGAAGTGCTTCTCTCATTTTACTTTTAGTCATAGTAACACGTGCAACTGTAAAGAACATAAAATACGGAGAAGTATACAGAAAAAAAAAAAAGTAAAAATCCACTCCACATATCCACATCTGGAGCCATATCCTATTAATATTTTATGGTGTAGCTTAGCAATACGAAGAATGCAAAGTCTGTATTATTTCGCGTCATTTTTTTTTCACATAGTTATACATCAGGAACTTGTTTCGGCTGATCTTAATTATTTTTTTGTGCTATCATAGGCAAAACGCCTTCATAGTAATCCACTGACTGACACGCTGTAATTGACTTAACAGACTCCTGGTTCACGTTGGTTTTCCCCTTTTTCTTGGCTGTTGTAGCAGGTCTTGGAGCTAGACAGCTGGTGGACTCCTGTGCCTCCTATGTGCGTGTTCACCTAGCACACCCAACCTCTAAGCCCGATTGCTTCAAGGCTGAAATGGGATCTCTCTCTCTCTCCCTCTTTCTCTCTCTCTCTCTCTCTCTCTCTCTCTCTCTCTCTCTCTCTCTCACACACACACACACACACACACACACACACTCATACTTAGCAGAGCACTTGGCACATTCAAAACATTGGCATGAACATGTGTAGGTAGGCTTGTGCACACACATTTATGATATTTTGGTTCAGACGAACTCTTAGAGGTAAACTTGCTGCAACGAAAGCACGTTCGCATCTTCCTGAAATCCTCGGTCGATGCTGCTATGAGGAAAGGTGGAAGTTAGCCTGAAGTTAGTTAGTCCACGCAGCCTGAAGTTAGCTGGAGCCTGAGAGATGCTGTTGGCTCCTTTCCTTTATTTAGCAGCTTTGGATAATTCAGAGTTTGTTTTAATTGGCCACTTATAGAGCAAATATGGCATCTCTTTTTAATTTTTATTTCTTCACTAGTGAGATTGAAGTGGTTCCTATGTCATATAAATAGTGCCTATTAGTACCTCTGTTAAGGATTATGTTTGTATTTTGCCCATTTTCCTACTAGATTTGTCAGAATATTCTTTTTCCATTAGCAAATGTTTGACATAGTCCAAGAATAGCACTCCTACGGCTCACTGCCATCTCTACTCCATCTGGAGTTTACTGGGTGTTTTGTGAAGTCCGCTTTATTTTTTCTGAGTAGCCTCTTGTACAAGGACCTCTCCCCATGTGGATAATGACACGTGCCATGGGGCTTTTAGATCAACTTTGAGCATTTTGCAAGCGCCGGAAGTTACAGAGTTAAATCAGATACACAAAAGAGGAAATATAGACTTTCTTCAGCCTAGACCTCCCGAAACCACAGGACAATAATTTTTATCATTTGGAACCTACTTTTCAAATACACCCATAAGGGTCAGATATAAGGAAAGAAGACTAGGTTCTGGACTCTTGAGTGGGAAAATGCTTATCAAAAGTAGTAATTCCTATTGTGCTCTTAATTTCGGTACTGACTGCTTCATCTGAATGAATGTCACCCAATTTCTACGCTACAAAATCACAAACTAAATTATATTTTGCTTGAGAGAACCTTATAGGGGTGAGCCACAAAGTTACCTCAATTAGGGAGTACATTATTTTCTTATGATAATAGAGTTCCCAGGAATGCCAGAGGAGTCTCCTGCTAATTAAAGGGGTAGAATATATAAATGCATTTTATAAATATAACATTCCTAAATATTATATACGTGTGTCTATATATATGTATAATTCAAATATCAAGGACTCCAGTGCAACATCTTTAAAGTACAAAGGAAGAAACTAACTTCCAGAACTATGATCTCTAAATACTTTGAATTTCATAATCTTAATGAAAATGTATCTATCTATCTAAAATGTATACATATATAATTGTGACTCATAGTCCTGTACTATTTATTGAAGTTTAATGTACTTTGGAAGATACAGCATATATACTAAAATTTTAAACCAACTCCATAAAGATAGATACAACTAGAAGTTTTAGAATTCTGTGTCCTTGTCCCCCTGGTACACCCCAAACACTTGCTCACCGCCACTTTGGAACACCCAGATTGGAGACTGGCTGAGCTGCCGTGGTGTCGCAGGGAGCGGCAGGACCAGAATGCGGTCTGCCAACTCCAGGTGCGTTCCTGATTCCCGCCTCCTGGTTCACCCAGATGTACTCAGGTTAGACCTGGGCCACCGTCAACTACATTAAGAATTGCCGACCCTGTAAACTCTATCCTTTGCGATGTCTCTTCACCACAAATAACTGAACCTTTAGATTTAAGGCTAATATTAAAGGCACATTTGCGCTAACCTAACATTCCCAAATTGGCTTTAAGGTCACATCTGAGGGAATGCTCTAGATTATTAATTTCCTGCCAACCTTCTGTAACCCTGACTTTAGACCTGAGGTGTATTCTTAGAAAGTACCCTCCCCCCAATGCACAGGCCTGTTTTTTAAAATTCCCAAATTATAGTACAAACACATTTTTTTTTTAAGGAAAATAACTTTGTCCTTTTGCTCTTGGAATTAAAAAAAAAAAAAGACTGAATTCAAATCTATGTATGGTTGTAAATAACTTTACAATCCAGTAAAATTAATTCCTGAAAAATACCTCACTTGACATGGCCCAAATTCTTCATAATTATATGACCTAAAACTGGAGCTTTTGTACTTTAGAAGGAGCTGGGAAAGCCAGAAATGGCTCTGATATTAAATTCTTGGAAACCACTGCCTGTGGTTCGATGAGCGTGACTCTCGGTCTCCCAGAGACACACACCTCGGGCTCTTGGACACCGTGCGAGAGCGTTTCACAGCTGGGCTTGGGTGGAGAGACCTGCGCCCTGTGGTACACGTGGACGTACTCCGATGTACTCCGTGTATATGTGTGGATGCTCTCTGTGTACACTTGTAAGACGATGGAGTGTGTGACCACGTCCCTCGGGGATTCCACACCGCCGGGACGCAGGGTCAGTGCTGCCCTGGGTGGAACTCACAGCCCGGGACTCCTAAGCACGGCTCTGCCAAACAATTTTCTGCGTTTGGGGAATTTCCTGTCCTAAGCTGCTATGGTAAAATACTTATCTGTAATTTTGCTGAAAAAAAAAAAAAGTTTCTGTAAGGAAGTTAAAAATTAATATCTAGTTTTGGCTCTCTGGTGATCCCAGACAGGAAATTGGATGCTCATACCTGAAACCTCAATCGAGGTAACTGGACTCGGGCCCTGAGGACTCTGTACCTTACACCCTTGGAAAAGAATACTCCAGGGCGGCAGCGAGGGACTGCGCAATTATAATCCTGTTACTCGTTGTTCTTAGCATGCGGAAAAACTGGATGGAACCGCTGTATTCTCAGAACTGTTGCTATTCATGCTAGCACTTACATGAAAATGGTGGAGCCTGACCTCATTTCAACTGCAAAGGTGCCAGACTGTGTCGTGACACAAAGCTTGTGGCTGCTCGGGTCAGAGATCTAGTTTCTGATCAAGAGAAGATGGGGCCAGAGGAGCCAGCAACGTACAACACTTTACTTCTAAGCTGTGACTTTCTTTTTCCTGTTTTGCGGTACTGGGGATTGAGCCCAGGGACATTCTACCTCCTAGCTACATCCCCAGCCCTATTTTTCTATTCTTTATTTTGAAACAGGGTCTCACTAAGTTGCGGAGGGCCTCACTAAGTAGCTGAGACTGGCCTTGAACCCAGATCCTCCGGTCTCAGCCTCCCAAGTACTGGGATTACAAGCATGCGCCACCATGCCCAGCTCTGGAAATCTAGTTTCTGATCAAGAGAACATGAGGCCAGAGAAGCCAGCAGCATAGAACAATTGATTCCTAAGCTGTGACTTTCTTTCTTTTTCCTGTTTTGTGGTACTGGGGATTGAACCCAAACCTATTTATTTATTTACTTATTTACTTACTTATTGTAGTACTGGAAACCAAACCCATGGGCATTCTACCTCTGAGCCACACCTCCAGCCCTATTTTATTTTAAAACAAGGTCTCACTAAGTTGCTGAGAGTCTTGCTATGTTGTTGAAGCTGGCCTCGAACCTGTGATCCTCCTGTCTCAGTCTCCCAAGTACTGGGATTAGAGGTGTGTGCCACTACACTTGGAGAGTGTCTTTTCTTTCTTTCTTTTTTTTGTGGTACTAGGGATTGAACTCAGGGGCGTTCTACCTCCGAGCTACACCCCCAGCCCTATTTTTTATTCTTTATTTCGAAACCGGGTCTCACTAAGTTGCAGAGTGCCTCACTAGGTAGCTGAGGCTGTCCTCGAACCCCAATCCTCCGGTCTCAGCCTCCCCCAAAGTGTCTTTTCAATATACTAAGTACTCATTTTCTTTAAGACTCAGTGAGTGCCAATTTAAATGACTTTTTGCACTGATTATAATTTAAATAGGAAAACCTAGTAGAGCCCCCGTTGGGTGAAAAGTCTTTGGGACAGTTCAGTCCAGATTTCTACACGGTACCCATGGATGGCAGAGAAGCAACCGTACAGCAACAGTACAGAACAGACCCGGACGTCATGGCTTTTATTCAATTAAGCATTCAGCATCATATTCAATAATTGAGCTAATAAAATTAAGGGAGATAAAGATGCCAAATTATCTCTAATTGATCCTGCTTAGTGAAAATTCATTAAGTTAGTGATTTACAGGTAATATGGTTTGGTGAGCCAGTCAGATATCATCTGAAATTAAAAAATATATATATATCGTGAAAACTCTAAATTAAAGTGCAAATTAATAGCAAATGTTTTCATAAGGACATGCACGCTATTAGAAACAAAGTATCTGAAAATAGGTCATTCAGTTTTCTCTAGGGAAAAATCGTGAAGTCAAAAAAATTGAAGCAAAATCATCTAGGTAAAAAATTCATGAACAATATAATTTCAGGGTGAAGATGACAACATTTCTCCCAGTGGTTCTAGAAAATGAAATACAATAGTAGTTCCTCCTCACAGACAAAGCATTTATTTAGAAAAGTTTCTAATGTATATTTTAATTGATATTAGAGAGGAATAATAGTCATTGATAGGAACACGTCTGTATTAACTATTGATTGAGTAAAAGATTGTAGGAGGTTGATAGAACAAGTGAGCTGAAAAAGAGACACAGATAAGGGTGGAGGTAATGTGGAGGATGAGGGGCTGGAGGCTGAGCAGGATGGAGGATCAGAGGTGGAAGCTGAGCAGGATGGAGGTTCAGGGGCTGGAGGCTGAGCAGGATGGAGGATCAGAAGCTGGAGGCTGAGTAGGATGGAGGATCAGGGGTGGAGGCTGAGCAGGGTGGGTGGCTCTGCAGGACGGGGAGGAGGCTGGCTGAAGCTCTCTGGTTGGAGGAGCTCGCTGGGTGAAGGACCCCTCACTCCTGACATCTCTTTCTTGTCTTCATTTGAAGCCAGCCCCACCGGATTAGTTACCTCCTGAAGGCTCTATCTTCAAGTGTTGTCCCATTACAGCGTCCTGTATCTATTTTGGGGGAAGACGCAGTCCCAGACACCACCATCCTGACGTCCAAGCTGCCACTCCATGTCGAAGTCCTACCGACAGCACACAAAGGTCCCAACTTGTCCACTGCCTCCCTACGAGTTGCTCTTTTCTGGAGTTCTGATGGCGGCCGTCCTCCAGGCTCGGCCTCAGTAACCACCTTGCGCCTTCTTGTGGGCTGGGTAATGTGAGCTGAGGCGCCCGGACGCGAGTTGGTTCTCTGCTTATGGCGGGTAGCACTGCCCCGACATCTCAGGCCGGGCAATGGGCGGCAGACAACAAGAGAAGAGAGCGAGGAGCTCAGCAGGGGCAGGGTGGAGGCTATTTTTAGCTGGGCAGGAGGCCGGCTCCCTCTGGACGCTGCATCTCCTGAGGATGATCATTTAAAGGAAGCACAGCTTCCAGATGCCTGGCATTTGCGGCCTCAGCTGCGGCTGACGCGGGGGTCCCTGGCCTCCTGCGGTCTTGTGGGCACTGAATAGTCTTCAGAGAATGTTCACATCAGGCCTGAACTAATGGGTAGGAAGAAGGCGGCTTAATCCTGTTTACTTTAATCGCGCTACCTAAGCCTTGAGTTCAGTCAACCCTAACTGTGGAATGTAGGGCCATTTGAACTCCGTAGGGCCTCTCTGAAAAGGCTCTCACGTTCTAGGAGCTTCTCCTTGGCGTCTCAGAAGCACAGTTCCATACAAAGGACACGGAACGCCGAGAGGCACCCCAGTTTTCTCTGAAATATCTGCACAGTTTTAGCCCAGGCTCTTTTCCCAACCCCTGCACTTTGCACAAGCAACTCCCAAAGGGATTGTATTTGTCATTTATCATTTCATTAAATACACACAAATGTCCTTTATGGAAACAAGGCATTGTGTTAATGTCTATGGACGTGCAAAAGTGGCCCATCAAGGAACTTACAGAGAACGAAGAGCTGTAATTCATCCTTGCAAGAAGAACAATACGAGATGGGTGAAGGGCGGGGAGAAACGAAGGAAAGATCACTCCCAGCCCCAACTACCAGGAAAGAGCTTCCAAAAGGACAAAGCCTTTGAGTCGGACCTCAAACAGAGGGGAGAAGCAGGGGACAGATGGGCAATCTAGGTGGAGGGAATGTGAAACCGCCATCCTTGCCTACACAAGAGGACAGGAAAACAGAGGGTGTGAACAGGTGGAGCAGGGGCAGACACCAGGGGGCGCTGGTCTCAGAGGCTCCTGGATTGCCAGGGACTACGTTATTTCATGCCATTCTTAAGATCTCGAAACCTGTCACTATCTGCTTAGCATTCTTCTTCTTCTTTTTATTATTATTATTATTATCATTATTATTATTTTGGATGCATATAAAGCATTGACCCTACTGAGTCAAATTTCCTTTTCAAGTTCCAGCTCAAGACATGATCAACACGTGCTTATTTTTAGGAAAAAAAAATAAGCTTTTAGATGTAAATTGTGGCTGTCACCCCCAAGTGATTGGCGGAGCGTTTGGGGAGGCAATTAAAAGACGCGCAGACAAAAGGAGAGGAGGGAGGGAGCTCCTGGTGGGTCTGTTTATGCAGAAGCACCTCTCTTCTTCAAGTGGCTGGCCGAGAGGAACGGGGAAGGGGGAAGGAATTCCACATATGCCTGGCCTTTAGATCTATAAATAGGAGGCCTGCTATTTATGTATGACCTACTTAGGAATACCCTTTATTGTAAGCGGCTACCTGGGACAGCTGTCACAACTGCATTCTGGGTAGTCCCGCATCTCCCAGGTCCAGCAGGGAAAGGGAAAGGCGTTTCCCCCGGCAACAGTGCTACGTCATGGAGAGTCTGTACAATATTGGTGCACAGTACCGCTCTCTGGTGTGCTATGGGCTCAGTCTTTCATTACAAACAAAACAAAACAAAGATGCACTAGTATTGTGAAAAGATTCAAACACACACACTTATAGAAAATAACAGCATGGACTCCCACATCCCTCTCATTTTACCAAATATGATCAATACGATCGATTATTTTATAGCCAATAATTATCCAGACTTTACCTCATTTGCTTTCTGGATGCGATTTTTCCTTTATCCTGAGATGTTATAAAACAGGTCCAGGCCTTGCCGCTTTCTTCTCACTACTTCAATTTGTACCTCCTGTGTGCAAGAATGCTTATGTATGTGTGTGTGATGGGGGGTAGGGATACTGGGGATTGAAGCCATGGGCATTCTACCTCCAAGCTATATCCCCAGTCCTATTTTATTTTATTTTTTGTTTTGAAGCAGGGTCTTAGGTTGCTGAGAGTCTCACTACATTGCCGAGGCTGTCCTAGAACTTGCGATGCTCCTGTCTCAGCCTCCCAAGTACTGGGATTACAGATGTCCAGCTAAGAATGCTTTCTCACATGACCTTCATTATTTTAATAAATGTTAGAATATCAACCTAAATAAAATTTCAGATCATGTTTATGCTTAAAAAAAAAACACCAAAAAATAAGACTTCCAAGCCAAGTGTGGTGGTGCATGCTTGTAATCCCAGTACTTAGGAGGCTGAGACCAGAGGATTCAGGTTGGTGGCCAGGCTCAGCTATTTAATGAGGCCCTCTGCAACTTAGTGAGATCCTGTTTCAAAATAAAGAATAAAAAATAGGACTGGGGATGTAGCTAGGAGGTAGAATGTCCCTGGGTTCAATCCCCAGTACTGCAAAAACAAAACAAAAAAAACAAACTTCCTTTTGAAATTATCTCTTGTTTTAGCTCTTTATTTTTATTACATCTTCCCCCTTTCTTTGATATATATATATATATATATATTTTTTTTTTTTTTAAATGGGGAAAGTTCCCACCAGTGTAAAGAACAACAGATGGTCCTTGACTTACGATGAGGTTATGACCTGATACACTCTTTATAAATTGCAAGTAGAAGCTGAAAATGTAGTGACTGCACCTAACTTACCAAACACTGTAGCACAGCATGGCCTACCTGACATGCTCAGGACACACAGTAGACTTCTGCTGGGCAAAATCTTCAAATGCAAAGCCTATTTTCTAACCAGGTGTGGAGTGCCTCCTGTAGTTTATTGAATCATGTGCTGAAAGTGAAAAATACAAGGGTCGCATGGGTACGCTTTCACACCATTGTAAAGTCCAGAAGACAGGGACTTTCTCTCTTCCTGAATAGAGGGAGGCTGAACTCTACTTCCTCCTAGCTGAGCTCACACCGGCTCCAGATCCTCCTCCGGGTTCGCAGGCATTTCCAGCTGTCAGCCCCCAAGGCCAGTGGGTTTGCATCCCTGGGGGATGGGGGATCCTGGCTCAGCACACCTACCAGTGATGGATGGGGGATTCTAGCTAAACAAACCTCAGGATTCTTGCTGAAGTAGCCCAGGTGGTCATTTTTCAGGGTGAGGACCGAAGGCTTTGATCAGATATGGAAAGGTGGGCCATTCCCTACATTGAGTTAGCAAGATTCTCGCTCCACGTGCCTGTGGGCTCCACGTGGCAAGGAGGCGCGGAGGAGCCTGGCCAGTCATCCTGCACCGTGCACTGGTCAAGGCCAGACCGCCTGCACGCTGGTGGAGGGGGTCGAGGGTCCTGGTTTAAGCCCGGATCCAACCTGGTCCCAATTTATGGGGCATCTGCAGTCATAAAAGCATGATCACACCAAAATTTTTAAAAAGCCTGTCTGCAGCTGGACGTGGTGTCTCACGCCTGTAATCCCATTACTTGGGAGGCTAAGAAAGGAGGCCAGCCTCAGCAACTTGGCACTATTCTCTACAACTTAGTGAAACTCTATCTCAAAATAAAAAATAAAATAAAAAGGGTTGGGGTGTAGCTTGTTGGTATAATTTCTTCTAGGTTCCATCCCCAGTACCAAAAAAAAAAAAAAAAAAAAATTGTTTTTTAAGCCTCTCTGCATTACCTCCATGGGTGCCGCCCCAGGGCAGCAGCTGCAACAGGGAGTCTGCAGGGAGCTGAGTTCCCACCATCGCCTGCCCCGCCCACCCGGGGCCAGCCGCGCGCGGCGCCCTCCAGTCTCGCGAGAAGACCGGCGCCGTCTCCTCGTTTCCCCCCCCCCGCCTCTCGCGAGAGCTCGCGCCCGCGACTTCCGGCGTGCGGGGCAACGGCGATGGCGGCCGCGGCGGCGGAGCGGCTGTTCGCGCTGGAGGTGCTGGTGGACTGGGTGCGCCTGGACGGGCCGCCGCCGCGCGCGCCGGGCCCCGCCGTGGCCTTCCGCCTGCTGGACTTCCCGCCGCTGCTGGTGCGCCCGCCCGCCGCGCCCGTCTCGCCGCCCCGCCGCGGCGCCATCGGCTTCGGGCGCGGCAAGGCCTGCGTGTTCCGCCTGCGCCCCGCCGCCCTGCGCCGCCCGCTGCTGCGCGCCGCGCTGCTCACGCTGCCGCCCGGCCCTGGCCCGGAGCCCGAGCCCCACCCGGCGCCGCAGCTGCTCGGGACCTGCGACATCCCGCTGGCCGGCGGGGCCCAGGGGCCGGGGCAGGGCCGGAGGGCCACGTTCGCCCTGCGGGACCCGGCCGGCCAGCGCGTCGGCGACGTGGCGCTCTTCTACCGCCTGAGCGACCTGGGCGACCGCCGGCCCGGCCCTGCGCAGCCGCCGATCTCGCTCACCCCGGCGGCAGGGACTGAGTGCAGCTGTTCCCTCGCTCCCGAGGCCTTGGAGCCGCTACCCGAGGATGCAAACCGGTCCCCGAGCGCCTTGGACACCCCAGCGGCGCCGGAGGCCCGGGAAGAAGGAGTTGTCTGCAGTGAGGCTAGCTGTCACCCTTCGGGTTCTCCGGAGAGCGGCAGAACCGGTTCTGCTGTGGCTTCTTCGGCTGCGAGCCCTGGGAGGCCTGACAGCCCCCTCAATGAGGACAGCGCAGGACTGGACTTGGAGGCCAATACTTTTTGTCCCCCGCCCCTGTATTACACTCATATAACCCAGGGAAAGATGCCCCCTGCGCGGGTTACAATCACCATCGAGCCTCAGAGGGGTGCACCCGAGGAACTGCTTGGTGCGTTTCAGGAAAAGAACTGTGTTAATCCTCCAACACTTCCCAGTCCTCTAAAACATACAAATTCTGCAACACAGGAGAGTCCTCCAGGGCGTGTGAAACCTCCACATGGTCAGGATATAGGAGCAGTCAGTCAGACGGCAGGTCCCCTTCCAGCTGACCAAAGCACAATTAATACAATAAGGCAGCTGCCTTTGCTAAATGCTTTGTTAATTGAGTTGTCCTTGTTGTACAACCAGCCCGTGGCAAGCCCAACTCATGTGCATCCTCACTTGGCCTGGTTATATAGAACGGAGAATAAGGCACCAGAATCTTCTACCAAATCCACAAGCCCGTCTGAATCTAAGAAAGATAAGCTTTCTGTGAAGGACACCCCCAAACCAGTGAGTCTAGCGTGTGAAAAGAACCAGGCTGAAAACCATAAGAAAGGTAAATGTTTTGAGAGGAACAGCAATAGCCCCCCTAAAAGAGTGACAAAGGGCAGGCTACTTTATGGCTTGACAAATACACTAAGACTACGTCTAAAGCAAACAAATCCCAGTATGTTGGTAGTTCATGAAAGGAGAGAACAGTATAGAAAGATGCAAGCACAACCATTAGGCACAAAATTCAGAATTCCATCATCTGACATTAAGGTCCTAAGCTTTGCAGAACAAAGTCAGAAGCCACACCAGCTCCCTAGAGAGAAATACTTAGATTCAGATGAATCTATTGCTGAAAATAGTGATACCTCTAGGCAAATTAGTGGATTTTTTGATGAGCCCAGCACAACTAAAGAAACCAAACTGAAATGTACAACTGACTGTGGTGGAAACAGAACCAGTAATGGTTTCTTGGAAGGTCTTTTGAGTCCTGCAAATTCCGTTATTCCAGAAAGACTGACTCACACAAATGTTTCAGGAGGAAAATTGGAAAGGAAAGCCCAAAGTCCATGTGTTTTCCAACAGGATGCTATTGTTGACCGAACTGTGTGTAAAGAAGTCGTCAACAGGCAGGCCAAAGCCACAGATAATGACATTCTGACTACTGGTAGAAGTGAAAGTAGAACAAGTCAAAATAGTTGGTATGAGAGCATCTCAGAACTGAAGTACTCGGATGACTTCACCAGCCCTTGCCCTTCTGAGGATTTCTGTACCGCTGAGGACACCAGCAGAAGCTTCCAGGCTCCTAATAGCAGTCCAGAGGCAGGAAGTCCAAATACAAGTAAGTCCAGCGGAGCAAGAGTGCCCAGGAGGAAAAGTGGTAGTGAAAAGAGCTCTGTCCTTAGCCCACCGTTCTCAGCTGGGTCGCCTGTGCTCTCACAAAAAAGATCTCGTGTTCCAAAGACCCGGGATAAGAGTTTGGAGGAAGCATCTAGTAGCTCTACAAGTAATCTGTCTTCACATTGGACTGAGGAAAAAGAGAGCCAGAGAGACCAAAATAGTATGCATAATTCTAAGACTACAAAGAGAGGCCACAACTGCCCAGTGAAGCTTAAATCGGGAACTGGTTGCAAGTGTTCAGAAAAAAGCCAGTCACTGCCGACATCTCAAGTGAGTTCTTACCTGCCCTCTAATCTGTCAGAACTAGAACTCAAGGCCCTGGAGGGCGGTACATCAGATCACCTTGAAGAAGACGATGACCTTGGTTCCCTACGTATTTCCAAGCAATACAAAGATATCTGTGAATTAGTAATAAATAAACTCCCAGGATATACAGTGTAAAATACACACTTCAAAAACATTTTCTATGTGTAGTTAAAGCATTTTATAACTTCGTATTATTTCAGTACATAAATTATGTGAATAGTTCTTTTTTAAGAAATGTAAATAAGCTTATCATTCTTTTGATGTTTAGATAGGATTCTGCCTTATGTCTGACAATGATCATGAAATCACCTTATAATTTAGGTAAGGTTTCTTTGTAAGTTGTCATTTAAGAATAAAAGTATGTTTTTTTAAATTATTTCTTTTAAAGTATTTATCCAAAAGTATGGATCATTCTAAAGTTGACTTCTTGTGTACCATTGAAAAAAGGACAGTTAATAATGTCGAGTTCTAATGGGAATAAATTATTTAATTCATGTGGAAGACTTACTGTGTGAGATGCAGAAAGGTACCAAAATATTTAAGATATAGCTCCTGCTTTGAAAAGAACTTGCAGTTCATGTAGATACAACAGGTACACATCCTGGAATCCCCACTAGCTGGAGTTCTTTTTATAGGCTTCAATAGTGCTCTCTATTTTTACTTGACCACAATGTGTATGATTACTTGATTAATGATTGTCTTCCACTAGGCTAACTTTCTCTGACAGGAGGAACCCTATCTGTTGTACACACTGGTCCTTGGGGCACTAGAAATATTTGTTAAACAAAATGACTGAAGGCCTGGCATTTAAATTCCCTAGTGGGAGGACATAGAATTGAGCAAGAAGAACAAGCAAAAACTTTAAAAAGAAACTTGTGAAGATCCTTACCAAGAATTGACCCTAGTATTTTTGTTTTGCTGAGTGTAAACAGTGTTCATGTGGTCTCTGAAGCATTTGGAGAGGGGAGCTTCTTGAATTCCCAGGAGTTTAATTTATTGCTTGTCATTTCAGGTTTTACAATGTTTTTTTTTTTGTTTTGTTTTGTTTTTTTTTTTTTTTTTTTTTTTTTTTTTTTTTTTTTTTTTTTTTTTTTTTTTTTTTTTGCGGTACTGGGGATTGAACTCAGGGGCATTCTACCTCCGAACTATATCGCCAGCTCTATTTTTTTTTATTCTTTATTTTGAAACCGAGTCTCACTAAGTTGTGGAGTGCCTCACTAGGTAGCTGAAGCTGGCTGCGAACCCGGATCCTCCGGTCTCTGCCTCCCGAATGCTGGGATTACAAGCGTGCGCCACCACGCCTGGCTCTTACAATGGTTATTTTTTATGTGTAAAAGTTTGTTTTTATAAAGTCTGGTGATTATCTCTTTGTAATTAATGTCATTGATTTTATACTTAGACCTTATTCTGTGTTAAAATATTTGCAATATATTTTCTTCTAGCTGAGTTATACCTTAATTTTTAGACTTTTTAATACATCTTTCATATTTTCGGATGTGAAACAGGTCTGATTTTCCTTTCTTTGTAAGTAATTAAATAATATAGGTATCTTCTGTGTGATCATAATAGTAGATAAAACAGATATTAAGAAGAGGGTAGGATAGTCTACTTTGAATGATAGAACAATGACGAGCTAGGTGTGGTGGAATACACCTGTAGTCCCAGCACCTGGGTAGCTGAGATAGAAAGTCTGCAGGTTGAGAGCCAGCCTCAGCAATTTACTGAGGCCCTGTTTCAAAATAATAAGACTTGGGAGTGTAAGTTGGAGGTAGAATGCCTCTGGGTTTGGTTCCCAGTACAAAAATAATTTTTTAAAAAAAAGAACTGTGGTGGGAAAAAAGACTGAGGGTGTTATCGTGATTAGAATAATATGCTCATGCTACAGAGTGGTTGAAAATTTGAGTAAGGAAAGCCCCTGATCATAGCCTTGAATGCCACATGTACTAATAATCATCGGCAATAGTAAGTTGTGATTTTAAATTATTGAAAATAATTACTTAGTGGCTCAGAAATTATGCATTTAAAATTTGGAAATATGGAAGGATTTTTATAGCCGAGGGCTATGATGTCAGTTTTTTTTGTAAATGTAATGCATATAGTATATCATCTTACAAATTCAAAATAATTTAGTACCAAGTACTATAGCTAGGTGCTCAACATAAATTGCACAAGTTGTTTAATAGCAACTTTTAATTACTGAAAGAGAAAAAATATAAGCAATATAAAAATAATCAAATAATTCCTTGTTATTTGAACTGGGTGGTAGTGCATGCTTATAGTCCCAGTACTAGGGAGGCTGAGACAAGAGGATCACAGGTTCAAGGACAGTTTCAGCAATGTAGCGAGAATCTCAACAATTTAATGAGACCCTGTCTCAAAAAATAAAATAGGACTGGGGGTATAGCTCAGAGGTAGAATCCCCCTGGGTTCAATCTTCAGTAACACACACACACACACACACACACACACACACACACACACACTTCGATTTTTGTATACTTGCAGAGAGTAAGTCAGCTGTGATGAGAACAGGTAAAGGGAATGATTAATTCAGTGTGTCCAAGATACAGCAAGGGCCTAAGAAATAATTACTTTTTGAAAAGGAGTAGCTGAATAAGCTTCCCTTTGTGTTATTCCATGATTACTTATTCCTAGAATTGTGGTATTAGTTTTCGTATCTCAAGTCTAATGAAGACAGTCTCTTTTCACATACCTAGTACTACCTGCTTGCAATCTGTCTTATAGTTCCGTCTCATGTTTTAATTCTACAATCTACAAGTGAATTTTTAGTGATAGGAACTACGTGTGAAGCCTGATTTGATCATCTTAGCTGATTGAAATTACAGAAACATGAACTAGTATTCAGAGTCACAAAGGAGAGCTGTCATCTCGTGGTAAAGCTAAGCGATTGCAGCCCAGCCTTTCTGAACAGCCTGCTTAGCTAAACTGTGGACACAGGTGGATGGGGCAGGGCCCAAGCAAAGTGAGCCACAGAAGTGGAGTTAGGAGCTAGCTGTGTGTGGTATTGATGCCTGCAGCTCGGAAGACAGGTGTCAGTGGTGGTAAGACCTTTGGGCTGTTGGTATAAGCATACTCGCTGAAGATGCAGATAATATGTTGTTTTTATCCCTCTGCTCATATGCATGCTATTGATGATGTCTGCAGACAAAGAACAATTAACTGACCTGCCACACGCCTGTGGCTTTCTGTTGAGAGCCACCTGTCACATCTTGATTTACATTTTTCTTTATGTGCAGGCAGTGAACTTATGATGGAAATTATACTAAGAAATCAGACTTTCCTTTGTAGCAGACATATAGGTGGAGATCATAAGTTTAAAAACAACTTTTTCATAACTGCGTTCTGTTATTGGGAAGGCAAAGATATTTCATAACAAAGAAAGCAAGAAGTAAATGTGATCAACATTTAAGTTTGAGTCAAAATGTCCTCCAGACTAGAGAATAGTCATTCTTCAGGCTGTTTATGTTTTAATTTTGATTAAAATATGTGGAGAGTGGTGAAGAATGACAATATATCAGCCAAGACTTGCTTGATTCTTCTCATTTTTTTAACCTAACACAATACAAGGAAAGCTTACTTGGTCAAGACCAAGGTATTCTTACTGATTTTCTCCAGGCAGAAATTGACTTCAACTTCCGCACGAGCATCATTAGGTTGGAGAGCCAAGCCTTTGTGGTTCAAGTATTTTCTTGTTTTCTAAACAGTTTTGTGTGTGTGTGTGTGTGTGTGTGTGTGTGTGTGTGTGTGTTCATATTCATACTAGGAAAAGTTAGAAAATTCAGAAAGTAGTTTTTTACTTCAAAATCGTGTACTAAGGAGAAATTGTGGTCCTTCCCTTCCAAATTCCACTGAAGTCACAAAAGAGATACAGAAATAAGAATAAGCCCAGAGTAGTGCTGGAAGACACTGGTGGTAGACAAGACAATTTAGGAACTTCTGGAAGATACAAAGCAGGTGAGCTAAGTTGATGCAAAAGGGGCGTGGGGGGGGGGTTAGAAATCTGCTCTCCAACACAACCCAATGAGGGTGCCACAAAAGAAAGGAGAAACTATGCTTCCTGACGGCCCCAGACGAACCTGGAGCTCGGCAGCGGGACCTGGGAGCAGAAGCCCTCGGGACAGACACAGCCCTGAGTGCAACCGACAAGCTGGGCTGAGTAAAGTTTACGCGCCAGAAGAGGTGTTGAAACCAAGAGAAAAACCGGTATTAATACCAGACGTGTCTCGATTTTGCTGGGAGACACTACCCTAGTGACAGAGTTAAGAGTGTCTTGGGGCAGATGAACAGAGCTGCACCCTTGGTGATGTTACAGTCTTCCTGGGAAACTGTTACCAGATCAGTTCAGAGACTGAAAGAGTGATTTGGGTGCGAGTGACAGAGGGGGAATTTAGTGATGTTACAGAGAATATATCACTATCCTTGCCTCGGAAGATGTATTTTCCACTAAAACTCAGACAGGAAACCAATCCTTCCAACATGTTGAAACAACGTTCTCCTAGCACAGCAAGGCAGAGAAGCCCACAGAAGCAAAAGAGGCGGAGGAAGTCCATCTGGGGAAGACGACGGCACAGGTCAGAGAGCCGCCAAGCCAGCAGCAGCAGCAGGCGCCTTCTCCAGGCACTGAGCTACGTGTGGCTGCAGCTTGGGACTCCGACGGGGTGGGGGGGACGCAGGCCTGCCTTCCGTTCAGTAATGCCGAGCCAGGACATGAGTAAAGACACCGTTTTCTGAAATAGTGAGGAAGCCTGTTGGTGCAGGGAGCAGAGAATAAAGCAGAAGGTTGTAGCGTGAGGTGGGAAGAGGTGGAGCTCAGCCTCTCAGAGAGAGAGACAGACAGAGAGAACGCAGGCCCAGGTGCAGGGGAACAGTTGGCAGCAGGTATCCATAGAAAGGTTTGGGTTTTAGAAGAATATACTGGTCCAGGCACAGGGCAGGGTACACTGGGCAAGCTCCTGAGTACCAGACTGGAGTTAGAAAGAAACACGGGATGGAGTGGGTCCAGATGTGACGTGGTACCTGCAGGGTCCGAAGCCTGTCTGTGGCTTGACTATTTGGAATATAGTATTTTATTTTCATTTCCTTCATGCCTTTCTATTAGTTTTAATGTACTTGTTTTGAAGGCTCTAGTTGGGCTACGAGAGCAATGGGAAAGAGATTTGCTTGTGTCTCCACACTGAGCTGAGACTCTAACGAAGGAGCCACGTAGCCCTGGAGTCTGCCCACCTAAAGTTCAAGAAAAAAGATACGGGGGCTCTTGGAAGCCCCTTCTTTTTACCCAGTGATCCACTCGCATCCTGAGGGAATCTCTGTGCAATTGTAGAGCCTCCCACCCATCAACTGCCTCTCAAAACTTGTGATTTCCACGTCAACTCTGTGGAGAGAATTGGGACTGAATTCTGAACTCAGGGTAACAAAAAAATAACATCACTTTAAATACAGAGGAGCCTGTTGTCAGAGGAGCTGCCCAGAAAATCATTGCTTGCGTACTCGGAATCTTTGAAGAACTTTGGGACTGCAATTGTTAGCCTGAGGGAAAAAGACCTTTCAGTCTGCGAGCGGCCTGAGCGTGGACATCTGGTGCTTGTTAGTGGCACTCCATGTCAGCCCTGACCTCGGTGGTGGCCTGCGGCCAAGCGTTTCGGAGGTGGAACTCCTGGCTCCAGGTGAGACCTCCCTCCCGCCCCGTGCGGCTTTCCCGCAGTGTCTGATCTCTTCCTGCTTCATCGATCACGGGCTGCGCTTGTCCTGCCCACCTCGAAGAACCAGGGCGAGAGGTAGGGTCTCACTCAAACTGCTTTTCACTGGAAAGTAGGGCTGCCAAAAATGTGCTTTTATGAAGGCTTTGTTGTCTTAATTCTGACACTAATGCCTCCCACCAGGGACTAGCACCTCACTGCTCGTGAAGGACTTCCAGGCCGCACTCCACCCTCCCGGAGCCCCCGTGAGCTGAGTCCTCACGTGGACGAGGAAGCCTCGGCTGCCTTCCACATTCGCTGTCTGTCTCACTCGCGCAGGGAAGCTGAAAGGTTCTCAGCACAACTCCCAGAAAATGAATGTTCCTTTCATACCAACACCATTTCTAAAAACAGGCTGGATAGCAATAGACTATAAATAAATTTTTAAAAATCCAACTTTATTTATTTTCTTGTGGTAAGAGCATTTAACAGGAGATCTTCCCTCTTAGAATACTGTAAGTGTAGAATATATTCCTGTTGACTCCACGCCCAGGGTTGTACAGCAGATCTGGAAAGTGTATTCATCTTGCTTGTGAAGCTTCTCGCCTGTTGGTTACAAGTCCTTTCCTCCATCACCCCGTCCCGCTTCGATTATCTAGTCTACTGTCTGATTATACCCACCTGACTAGACACCCCGGTAATGGAATCATGCAGTGGGTGCCTGTGAACTCAGGGTTCATCCATTTTTTGCACATTACAGAATTTCCTTATTCTTAGGAACTGAATAGTATTCCTTTGTATGGACACATGACATTTTCTTTATCCACTCATCTACTGATAGATATTTCTATCATTTCTACATCTTGACTACTATGAATAATACATCTGCAAATATAGAAGTGCTAACATCTCTGAGATCCTGGTTTCGGTTCTTTTGGATAAAATCTAGAGTTAGAAACTGTGCTGTATTTTAGTCCTCCCTTTTATTTCTTGTGTCTTTTATTTTTATCTTCTAACCAAATTGACTAATTGGTTTTACTGAACCAGATGTAGGCTTTCCTGCATAAAAATAAGTATCCAGAGCCGGGTGTGGTGGCACACGCTTGTAATCTCAGTACTTGGGAGGCTGAAACAGGAGGATTGCATTTTGCGGCCAGCCTCAGCAACATGTGAGGCCCTCCACAACTTAGTGAGACCCCGTTTCAAATTAAGAAATAAAATTGGTCTGGGAGTGTAGCTCAGAGGTAGAATGCCTCTAGGTTCAATTACTAGTACCACAAAAAAAAGTATTCATCTCTATGCTGAGAGATTACATCTGAGTCTAGCTGTGGTATTAAAAATGAGCTGAGATTGTTAGCTGTTAGAAACAACAAGAATGAGGGTTTTTTTAGGAATTTGGAGCTAGGAAGTACTTCACAAATCATTTAGTTCAGCTTCTTCATTTATAAGTAGGGGACATAGTCCAGAAAATTGGAGTTTCCTAATCTTTGACCCCTACTCAAAGATTCTTTCCAGCAGAAAATACTCATTCACGTGTCAACTGGGAACATAATAAATCCAAACTGTGTGTCTGGCAGACATTCTATAACACTTATATTGAACCTCTAACCAAAAGTTAACTGACTTAAAGATGTGGGAATTCATCCTCTGTTCCCAGGAAAGGCGTTTCTGTCTGTCTGGACCAGAGTCACGGGAGTCCTGGCTCCTTCCTCATACCTTCTGCTGACCTCAGGCAAGTCTCTCTGGGACTCCATTTTCCTCATCTGTAGGTGGAGCCATTACTAGTACTTACAGGAGTATAAGCATTAAACGAGGTACCCAGCTAAGCAGTGCTGGGCCCTGTCTACATGGCGAACACTAGGAGAGTATCATGAGAATACCATGAGGCGGTGTTGTAGGCAGCTAATTCATTGTGCAGGCACTGAAAATATAAAGGCCAGTAGAAAACACTATGGCAAAGAAAAGAGAGAGAGAGAGAGAGAGAGAGAGAGAGAGAGAGAGAGAGAGAGAGAGAATGAATGAATGAATCGCCCCTGTTGTCACTCTGATTGCCTGAAGGCAAGTTAAATCGCCCACAGACTTTTCACTCGGTTACCCAGGGGCTCGTAGAATCCAGCACCACCCCTCTGGACAGAGTGAGGAGCATACTGGGCCGCAGTGGCGCGTCCTCTCCCCCACTCGTTATCCTTTAAATTTAGAGTTCACAGGATGAACTAACATACTTACATTTCACACTAGCTACTGACGGACTTGGCTTCTGAAACGTATATATGGGTGATTCACCAGTTGGGAACGCTCACGTAATTCTGCTTGTAATATTTTCAGTGCAGAACGTGGGATTGTTGAGCAACATAGCTATTAGCTGTTTCTGTTTATTCTCCTGGTGAAGGTGGTTTCTGAGAGTTGTTTTGAAGACTCGCCATCTCTAAAATGTTTCCTTAGGCTAGCTTCAGACCTCTGCAGTAGTGCTCGGTCCTCAAAATGGTTTGCTTTGCAGATGTTGTGACAAGTATAGGTAACAGTCTGGCCCACTTGACTACAGATGCTACAGATGTGCAGATGCAATGATTCTGGTTTTGCATTCCAATAGATCCCTCTCATTCCATATTTCCATTAGCAGGAAACCCAGCTTCCAAGTTCATGAACTGCACCGTCCCAAGTTCGTCCCAGTGCAGAGATGCTTCTTTGGTCTTAGTTCACTCCCGGGACCTCTTAGGCTGAGAATGCCAGGTCCTGGGACCCGCTCACCAATTGCCTTTGTTCTCTCCCACTGGATGCTGCATTTGAAGATCTGTCACCTCCCTGGTGGTGATTCCTGCAGGAGTCACAAAGGCATGGGTGACTTTGGTTTCTGCTCACCAGTTTATGGTCACTCGGTCTTCAAGCCCTTCCTGCTGAGATGGCCTGTGTGCTGGCTATGGAACGGAGATCCCTCAGGAGGGTTCTTACTTTCCTCCTTCTCCTTGAAGTCTTCGAGGTCCTTTCCTGCCAGAGAGCTGTGACTAAACCATCGGCGCTTCTAGTGATTTTGAACACCTGACGGGAAGGGTCACAGGCTTGAGTTTGCTCTTCTCCGAAGTCTGCCTTCACCCAGACAACTTTATCTTCCCTCTCTCGGTCTCCATCCAGTCACAGAGAAGATCGCAGATTCTTAAGGTCAGTGGACGTGATTCTTCTTATATTTACATAATCAAGAGTGACCTTTGCAGTGGTGTAGGAAGAGTTAGAGACTTGTCCAAGGGAGTTCTCTGTGCCCCTTATGGAAAAACAGCCAACAGTCTTCAAGGCCTTCCTGCTACGATGGTCCGTGTGCTGCTATAACAAAAGCTGGGTAATGTACAAACAACAGAAATTCACTTCTCACAGATCTGGAGGCTGACAGTCCAAGATCAAGGCACCAGCAAGTCTGGTGTCTGGGGAGGACCTTGCAGGTACGTCCTTCAGAGAGAAGGGACACTGTGTCCTTACACTGTGGAAAGAGAGATGGCAAGAGAGGCAGACGCCCTCCCTCCTTTTATAAGGATATCTTAACCCTGAGAGTGGAGACTTCGTAACTCAGCCACCTCCTGAAGACCACACCCATCGCAGAGTAACTTTGAACATGAATTTCAAAGAGCGCATCAATGTTCAATGTGTGGGTGGAATTGATAGAATCAGTGGTTAAAGCTGGCGTCTGTTCATATTTCATAAATCAAGGTGTCCCATATTTCATCCACCGTACTGCTTACCTCAGAGCCACGGAGGCATCCAGAAATTTGGAGGGAGGGTGCTGGAAATGGCGACCCAAGAAACTAATTTACTTGGTCTCCTGCCATCCCAAGGGATAAGCCTGGACCCAAACTCTTCTGGTAATTTCTGAAACCAGTTCATTGAGCTGATAATATTTGGGTCCCCCTGGGAGGATGACCACGGACCTGGGAGGTGCCCCTGCTTGCTCTTGCCGTCACCCATTCTCCAAGTTCACTCACGGGGTAAGTTATGTAAGCTGACGTCCCCAGAAGGCACCTTTTGGTAGCAAATGTTTTCCTGGCAGGCAGCTATTCGGCCATATGGCACCTCCTGGGAGGCACCAGAAGATTGAGAAGCTCTGATCTCTGTGCTTCAACTGCGCTGCTTCAAATAGCTGGTCATAAACCCACAAGCAAAATGCCCTTTAGCACTGCCAGAGTGTGAAGAAGAAAGAGCTGGACTCGTGTCTGTTTAGAGTGCTTGGTACCTGGATTTGAATTTTAACATTCTCCTTACAGGCAACCAGTTTTGTTGAATTTACAAGGATGGAAATGCATGTGGTTGAGCTCAAATCTGTCGGTCCATTCACTCGTTTGCATTATGCAATGTTTCAAACATTCAGAAGAATAAATAGAACAAACTCCCATGTACACATCGTCAGGTTTAACCCGGTATTGACTCTGGGCTTTGCCTTTGTGTTCTCTGTCTCTCTCTCTCTCTCTCTCTCTCTCTCTCTCTCTCTCTCTCTCTGTCTCTCTCTCCTGAAAGCTCCTTTGTTTCTTCTCCCCACCTCTTTACCCCCAGGGGTAACCATTACTCTGGGTGGTTGTGG
Source organism: Graphiurus murinus (assembly GCA_004027655.1). NCBI lineage: Eukaryota > Metazoa > Chordata > Mammalia > Rodentia > Gliridae > Graphiurus > Graphiurus murinus. Next base: position 42,646 of record PVLC010000167.1, read on the forward strand.
CGCACTTCTAGTGGGGGACCTCGCACTTCTGCGACCATGGTTCAATTGGTTGTGAAGGAATAAAAAAACAAAACAAAACAAAAAACTTCCTTTCAGAAAAGCGTAAAAAGGGGAAAAGAAGATTTTTAGGTTTTTGAGTGTTAAATGACCCTTGGATTTAAGTTATCCTTCAACCAGGAACCATTTTAGATTTTACAAGTCCCAGGAAGAGGTTTAAGATAAGTTAAAATGAATGGAATGCCCCCTACCCTAAAGTGTGTAAACAAACCGCTTAATTAACCAACCTGCCTTATCAAACATGTGAGACTTTGCTACCCTGCTTCGCTTATCTGACCTGCCAGGTGCATGCTGTAAAATCTGTAGTTAAAAAATGCCTATGTACTGGATCCCCATAAAAACCCTGTTCCAAACCCCTTCGGGGCTCTCCTCTCCTACCCCTGCGTGGGATGCAGGCTGAGCCCTAACGCGCGTTAGTCTCAGAATAAAGTCTCTTGTGGTTTTGCATCAAGTGACTACTCTCGAGATTGTTTGGGGTGAGCGCCGGTATCCAGCTGACAGCGTTAGGGTCCCCTTTTGGGGTTCCTACAGTTGAACCGATTTCCTGGGTCACCAGCAGGACAGGAGAGTTCTTGTTTCTTTACATCCTGGACACAAATTGGCAAGTAGGCGAAATTTTAACTTTTCCTGTTAAATTTGACCACTTGAGCTCTATAGTAAGTCTTTATATGGGGGCAAAACAAGTTCACTTCCTATTTTTTTTACATTGTCTAAACCGATAGTCCTTAAATTTTTGATCCCATGGACCCTTTACACTTTTAGTGATTATTGAGGACTTCAAAGACTTTTTGTTTATATGGATTTTATCTATTAGCATTTATTATATTAGAAAGTAAGATGAGAAATTAAAAATTAATGAATTTATTTAAGAGTGATATTAAACTGGAGGTATTGGTGTACACCTGTAATCCCAGTATTTGGGAGGCTGAGGATTGAAGGTTTGAAGCCAGCCTCGGCAACTTAATGAGACTCTGTTTTCAAATAAAAAAAAATAAAATAAAACAAAAAGGTCTTGGAGTGTAGCTCAAAGGTAGAATGCCTCAGGGTCCAATCCCCAGCACTGAAGAAAAAAAGAAAAAGAATGAAAGTAATATTAGTAAACCAATTGTATGGTAACATGAATGACATTTTTAAAACAGAAAATAACCGGATTTCCAAAAAAAGAAAAAGAAAAAAATTAGAAGAGTGGCATTGTCTTACAGTTTTGCAATTCCTCCAATGCTTGGCTTAATAGAAGACAGATTCTCCTATGTGTCATTGAAGACAGCTAGGTTCTCATATCTGCGTTGCCTGCAGTTAACGTATTTTGATATCACAGGTCATGCAGGCAGCCTCCGGCCAATTCCACAGCATGCTTGTGAGAGAATGAGAACTGGAAAGGAGAGTGGTGCCCGGCATTATTATGCAAATAGTTGCGACCTCCTGGACCCAGTCACTAGCTCTGCCTTTCCTCCCCTTCTCTGGCACCACAACCATCCACACAGAAGATTTGCACTCACCTAAGCTGTCCTCCTGCGGCTGCCATGGGTGGCCAGGTGGGGCACCCTCTAACCCAGTTCAGTCCTCACCCCTTCCACCTGGACACCTATCCACCTGGAGACGGCCTCGGCTGCCAAGCGCCGCCCGGTTTTCCCTGTGCTGCTCACCAGCTCCCATGCCCCATCCTTGGGTGCGCTCCGTGTGTTCAAGGGACTCCCAGAACTCTGCAAACAGGCTTATGGGCTTGTCAAAAGGCTATGATGAAGGGCACAGATGAAGACAGGCAGAGGTACAGGGGAGGGAGCCAGAACTCCCCGCCGCTTTGCAATGGCTGCTGTCTTAGCCCTCGCCAGCGTCCTGTCTGAGTGCACCACCTTCGTTCCGCCAGATCTGCCGGATACACCTTCCTGGGCTCAGCGACTCCCGACATCTGTCTTGGCTCCCTCTCCCTGCCCCTCCCACAGGCGACCCTTCAGCCCGTCCTGTGGACACGGCTTCCTACATGCGTCAAAAGGAGCCACTTTCCTCTTCGCCCTGGCTAAGCAGTGCTTCCCGTTTGCTGCTCTTGTCCCTTCCAATGGACCCATTGCATGGCCACGGAATCACTGAGAAACACGAGACATCAGCCGCATGCCTTCTCGGCTTACGACTCCTTAGTGGCTTTCTCTGAGATTTGGAGGAAAATCCAAATTCCCTTTCACAGGGCCACCGAGGCCTGCTCCTCCAGGAGCACCTCACAGCTCACTCCGAGTGGTGCTCCAGGAGCACTCCCCCGACGCTCCTCAAAGGTGGAGAAGGCACTTAAGCCTCAGGACCTCAGCTCTTGCTGTCCCCTTTCCCTGCACCAGAGCTGGCGACAATCCTCTTCCAGGTTCCACCCACCGTGTCCTTCAGGTTTCCAAGTAACTGTCACCTCTGCAGAGAGGCCTTGTGACAAGCCCACCAAATCGGGCCTCGAAATCCCACCTTTCTCATAACCCATTATTTTCTATCACCGCACCTGGTGGATTCCTTTATAGTTTATTACACCCTGTAATTAGGCACATCGAACAGTTTTCCCCCCTATTTGTTTATATTCTTTACTTACTTATTGTCTCTTCTTTGAGAGGCTCCAAGTCTTTGATGGCAAAGGCTGTCTTTCCCACCACCCTATTACCAGCTTTTCACACAGTTCCTATTTTGCTGGCATATTCTGACATGCACTTACATTCCATAAATAATTGTTCAACACGCAGATACTTAAATATTCAAGTGGGGAAAACAAATAAGTCGTGTTTCCTTTAAAAGTTCACGAATGGCAATAAAACTGAAGAGATGGTTTTATGTACGAGCACACATATATCTTTATATCTTCTCCCCCCTCCCCCAAGGGAACGATCAACATTTAGATGTTCTGAGCCTGTTGAGAAGCCAGAAAAACCACTTAACTGCAAAGGAAGTTTCAATTACACAATGGAGATTAAAGTTGTAGCACTTGGGAATAATTACAAAGATGTTTTCCATTATATATGCTCGAGAATAAAAGAAAGAAAGGGGAAAGAAAGAAAGGCATGAAAACCCAGTGAGGGAAAAAAACATTTTAAATGCTAATCAAATTATTACCTTTATTGCAATCCCAGGAAAATTATTTCAAAGCCTCACATCTTTGGTCTAAGGCCTGGAGATTAATCACTGAATGATGTGATCAAAACTCAAGAATTCGGAAGGGCTCTGGTTGAGCTGGGATGTTTTGAGCTATCCTGCTATTGCTCCAGCCGTTAGGTAAAGGAAGGATGTCTGGCCCAGCATCTTGTCTTACACCAGTGTTTCCTCCTTGGGATGCATTTGAGATTTGCACAATTAACTTACTGCTTAGCATTCCGAGTCTTAATTGCAATTATTCCTCACATAGCTGGTTTATTCCTCTCTGCTGTGTGATAAATTTTGTGGCTAGGGATGTGTTTTAAACTTCTTTGCATGGTCTAAATAATCTAGAGGGTTGAGGTGACCATCTATGAGTCTCAGGACACAGAATCCATTTTTTTTTTTTTTTGGCTTTGGATAAAATAGTTTATTATGACTTTCCTCTGGGGAAAGCCCTCGCTCCCTACTTCACGAGCACTGTGATTTGATGAGCTTAATCCCACTTCTCATTTAAAACAACAAGCAAAGTCCTTCTAGTGAACAGTAATTGGACGAGTCCACATCAGGACATGCTTTAAGACCGTTCTGGGGAAGCGCTCTTTTCCCCAGCAGCTCTGAGAGATGGAGTGTGATGGACAGAAGACATCACAAGACAAAGTTTGCCTGGACACAAGCCGGCACCCAGGAAGCCCAACAAGGAAGCTGGGTCCTGCTATGTATGGTTCCGAGTGGGCCACACACAGGGTGAGTTACACCAGCAAGAAATCCACTTTTTAAAAATAAAGACTGGTTTGGATCAGTGGGTCTGTCAGTTTCCATAAAATCATTCTTATATACAGTAGGCAGTTGATTAATGCTTATGATTAACTTTTGCCATTCCCTCCTTTATTTTGAGGCCTCTTGCAAGGACTTAACGGGTCTCCTTTGACTTGAATGGGTCGAAAAACAAATCTTGGCCTGAAGGATGTCTCTTAGTCCTTCCGGGTTGAACATTTCTACGCCAAAGACCAGGGTTTGTTTGTTGATCGTTGCCCTTTCCTGGCCATTCCTGATGTCCATCCGGAGAGCTTACCTTTGGTGTCCTGAAAAACAAGGGAATCTCTGAATTCAGTGTGGATTTTATTTTATTATTTTATTTATTTTTTGTAGTACTGGGAATTGAATCAGGGGCATTCTATCTCGGAGCCACACCCCCAGTGAGTGCTGGACATTACGCAGTGTTACACCGGTGGGCCTTACAAGTTAGTGATGTTTATCTAAGCAACATTTTGCCCCCGAAGACAGAAAACTCTCTTTTCTTCAATCTCCAGTGTTGACAGAAACATGCTGTCAGGTTGCCAGGACAGGAACTTGTCATCATGGGCATCAAACTGTATTTGTTGGTGAAAGCCGATAATTTCCAGGGAAGAAGGTAGAGCTTCCGTGGACCTGGAGGGACGGTGTTGCAGTTTGCTTTGGAGCAAATGAGGAGGAGGAAGGGATGAGCGAAAGGAACCCAAGGGTGGAGGGTGGAGTCAGGCATGGGGAGGAATCACCTGCTCTGGGATGGAGCTGGGTTTCGTACCTGAGTTGGAATATACAAGGAAACAGGCACAGAGAGAGGAACAGGGGGGTTTGCAAAACAGGGTAATGGGCAAGGAGGGCCATGTCATGGCGAAGGAAACTTCTAAAGGCCACAAATTCGAGCTGCAGTCAGGTTTAGTGTGGCCTCCAAGGGGCAGAGGGCTTAGATGATACATAGATGGCATTTGATTTCAGGCTAGCCTCGTCTTTGCTGAGTCACAGACATGACCAGAATATTCCTTAGTGAATTTCAACTCCTGACACTGTTTTTAGGAAATGTTGGGAAGAGGTTATGGGAAAATGTCTCCAGTTAGGAGAAAATCTTTATTTATTTAGCCCGGGAGCATGAACTGTGACTTCACCTCCAGGTCACACATGACTGTGCTGGCTGCTCCCCAGCTTGTAGAAACCTCTTGGTGCGTAAACACCGTGGGCCTTTTCTTCTGTCTCAGAGGTGCGTTGTTGTAATATTATAAAATCCTGGCCAAAGCCAAAGGAATGATCTGGAGCAAAGGGTCAACACGACTGTCTAGCTTGCTTAATAGTTTGAAAATCCATCCTGAAAAGCTAAATGCAAAATGATCTCCTCAAAGAGCCATTTCTGTATTTCGGGTTTTAAATATTCACCTTCTGAGAAGACGGTCAATTTCTCTGAATTTCATCTTCTAAAAGCTTAGATGATGTTCTCTCAGAGTAAAAAAAAAAATAATAATAATCATTGAGGTCCTGCTGTCTACCTCTCCTAGACACCCACGGATGTCACAGAAACCTCAACTGTAATGCACTCATTCTAAGACCCTGGGCGGAGAAACCAGCTGAAATTTGACATTCCGTACAGCCGCGAGTGACAAAGGATACTATTATTGTTTCCAGGCACGGCAGGGATTCTAATCTTTCTTTCTTTCTTTCCTTTAATCTGAGCTTTTGATATTAAAGCTTAGACTTTTGCTCAGCCTGTTGGCTTCCCGCGTGCCAGGTATTTGGCAACTCCAGACTCAAAACTGATGAAGGTAGGCAAGCAGAGCAGGATATTTCCAGTTCACAAATAAAAGCAAGTGATTGTTAACCCCAATAAGAAAATGAAGAAAGAAAAATACTAGTAAAGGAAACGAACAGGAAATGCGTAAAAAATGATTCAGCAAAACCAATGCACCAGTTAGGTTCACGGTCTGAACTGCTAGAAGGAAGAATTGGGGATGGGAATGGGTTATAAACCTCAAATGATTTTTCTTTTTCCAGTCCCCATACTTATCTCTGCTTGGCAAATCCTCTTTTCCTCCTTCCTAATGACTTCTCAGCCCCATCCCATAAGTGGGCCAGTAGAAGGCTGGAATCTCATCACCGCTTCTCGGCTCCAACGTAGAATGCAAGGCAGTCTCTCTCTCTTGCCAGCGCCCCACGGTCTCCGTGAGTGATTCTCCCAGGAACGCTTTTCCTGTGGAAGGCCAGAGAAGAAACACGTTCTGTGGTCTCTCTGTTTTGACTATTCATCTCGGAGCTGAAAGTGAGAAAGTAGCCGTAGAAAATCTGAACATGAACGAGCATGGCGGTGTTCCAATAAAACTTTATTTACAACAGCAGGTGGTGGCCTGGGCCTGGCCCACAGGCTGCAGGTGCCGACTGCCCTCCTAGGGGTGCCCCACTTGGTTAGATGTGGGCACTGGGGGAGCACCACATAGAGAAGTGGGGAGCTTAGCTCTTCACCCAGCCAAGGACCACTGTGCAGGCAGGTGGGGCGTAGCTGCAGGAAGTAGGCACCTGGGCTGTGCCTTGGGGACCGCATCTTGTGCCTGCCTCTCTCTTTCTCTCGTTCACTCTCTCACTCTCTGTTTCCCGGCTGCCATATCCTTCTGCCATGATGTTCAGCCTCGTAAAAACAGTTAGCTCTCTCTTCCAGCTAGGTGCAGAAATAACGACGCCCTGCTTTTCACATTCAAATGAGATGCTGTGAACCCCTCTTGCTGGGCTGGCCCTGCAGTCGCATGGCCAGGGGACATGACTGGCTCTTACGTGCAGCATTCTACACTGTGTTCGCAAAAACCCCGAAAATGCCCAGAAAGTGGCTCAGGAGCTACAGCTGTAGGGACAGATGTGGGTGGCAGAGGAGAGGGCGTGAGAAAGAACAAAGAGATTTGTGACTCTCTGTAGGGTACTTGGTCACGCTGAGCCGCGGTTTCTCCACCTATAAAATAAGTATAACACTATTCACGTTAGTAGAATAAAGGACTAGATGAAATTATGTGCGTCAAGGGCCCAGCACAGTGGTTTTCAAACTTCCAGGAGTATCACAACCATCTAGAAATCAATAATGAACTGAGAGACCCTCACGCAGGGAGTAAGATAAGGTCCTCTGCATATGTACGTATTGTACACAAAGTACACACACACACACACACACACACACACACACACACACACACACTTTCAAAACCATTGAAACTCTTCAAGTGGAAGATCTTCAACACGTTAGAAAATTCTATCTCCAACGAGAGTGGTGCGCACACGCTTTTAGCAAAAGAAAAAAAACCCTCAAAAACAAAAACAAAACCCCCCACATCAATGGGAACACTTCAAAATATCCACTTTTAAGATGCTTTTTTTCACGTAACAACCATCTTTTGAAAGGAAGCAACAATGCCTTTCTCTCGCCCTCCCCCTTTTCTCCAGGGCAGATGCGCGCGCTCCTCCCTTCTGAAGTGGTGTCTGGCCTGCAGTGTTGCGGCTTCTCCAAATGGATCCAGCTCACACAATGCGCTCCGGCTCGCTCTCTGCGGCTCCCACAATAGTCTTACTTAAAATAAACCCGGACCTTCACATTCCCTGCTCCCCCTCCCCGACGTGCGGATGCTGCAGGATGAAGGCTAACGCCCTCCGCACGCCCGGCGTCCTTCACAGACCTTCAAGGTCACCCTGGGCCACCCCTGCTCCTGCTCCAGCCTCCCGGCCTTGACTCTACTTCCTGCCGTGGGCACCCCTGCGTCTCCCCACACTTGCACACGTTCAGCTCCTTTGTTTTTGTTTTTTGTTTTTGTTTTTTTTTTTTGCAGTATTGGGGATTGAACTCAGGGGCATTCTACCTCCGAGCTATACCCCCAGCCCTAGTTTTTATTCTTTATTTTGAAACCGAGTCTCACTAAGTTGTGGAGTACCTCACTAGGTAGCTGAGGCTGGCCGTGAACCCGGATCCTCAGGTCTCAGCCTCCCGAACGCTGGGATTACAAGCGTGCGCCACCACGCCCGGCTCGTTTGGCTCCTTTGTTTGGAGTATTCTTTCTCGTCTTTCTATCTAAGAATTCTACTCATTCCATGGAAACACACCGCAGGTACGGCAGAGCTTCCTGAGGATCCCGCCCATAACCAGAGCTGGCGTTTCCCCCAGCATCACTTGCTCTGTCCACCTGAACCAAGTGTGCAGAAGGGACGGGCCGGCTTCCCACGGAGCCTCGGAGCACAGGAGGGAGCGACCTGGCCGACCTTCCATCCCTGGTGTGGGGCCAGGTAGAAACACAGTACAGACCAAAGGATCAAATCAAGCAGACAGACAAAAGCACCCCAAAGAAATGATACCGCCACAGTTTCCTACTGTTCCCCCTCAATGTTTCCATTTCCTTTTTTGATAAAGACAGAAGTAAATCCAATGAGACCGGGTCACCCAAGGCTACCTCGTGCCTTTCCATTTCCGATGAGAGAAAGATCGAGATGCTCACGCTGGGCCACGGCAGCTTCCCCTGTTTGAGTCGTTCTGTTCTCCGGAGCGTGTGTGACGGCCAACTGCTGGAAGTCAAGAATGGACAGTGAGGTGAAGGTGATGCCCAAGCATTAATTTAAATGCACAATCTTGAAGAAAAGCGTTTTTTTCTTTTTTGGGCTAAAGTTTGAAATATTATTTATGGTGGTATCTGCGGTATAACTAAGAATAATGGACTAAAATTAAGCAAGGAAAATTTTCGAGGAAGATAAAGTCTCCAGACAGCGAGGTCTACTAGACTGTGAAATAGGCTTTCAGGCAAAGTGATGAAGGCGCCATCCCTGGAGACATCATAGATGGAAGGACAATGGAAGAGAAATTACTTCACGGAGAGAATTCTGCATTGGCGGCTGGAGCAAGAGGGGGCAGGGAGGCCAGTGGAGGACCAGCTGTGGCCCAGAGAGCCTGTAAAAGGAGAAGCCAGAGAGAGCCCAGAGCCCTGTACGGGAGCCGCTCAGCGGAGCAGCAGACAGTGTTACTTTGGGGATGAGGAACGTGGGCGTCAGAATTACCCTGGTGCACACAGGGTACACAGAAAAGACCAGCTTGAGCCAGACGCCGGCCACAGAGCTGGACCCTGGTGGGAGAGAGCAGATCTCAATGGAGAAGACCCCGACTGATGGAGAGGTTGGTCTTCAAAGCTCCAACCTAGCTGGGCGTGGTGGCACGCGCTTGTAATCCCAGGACTTGGGAGGCTGAGACAGGAGGATCACAGGTTTGTGGCCAGCCTCAGCAACTTAGTGAGGCCCTCTGCAACTTAGTGAGATCTTGTTTCAAAATAAAGAATGAAATAGGGCTGGGGGAATAGCTTAGAGTTAGAATACCCCTGGGTTCAATCCTTAGTACCTTCCCCTTCTCTCCCCCCAAGAAAAGCCCCGCTCCTGAGCTGGGACTTCTCTGTGCAGGGGAGAGGTGCACTGTCACCCATGCTCTCTCTCCTTGCAGATGGAAGGGGTGGGCTGGGGCGCGGACGGGCGTGATTTATTTCTGCAAGCCCAGCATTAGCTACAGAATGAGTATTTGCTGAACACCATTGAATGAAAGGCAAGAAGGAGTAGGTGCAGGTTCCATAGTCAAAGCCTGCGTGTGGCGATGAGCCGCTGCAGATGGGGCAAGATGGACCAGGAGAGAGGAGCAGGAGTCGGGTGACTACAGTGAAGTCTCTTGGGGCACAGCAGAGTGCGGCTTCTCAACATGTGGTCCAGAGGAGAAATGCGTGTGACGTTGCCCCTCACGATACCTAGACGCCTGTTCCTGAACATCCGTCTCACAAAGCAACACGTTCATCTTCAGTAGGGTGCGGCTTGAAATTATTTTTTGTGTCTTTTCTTTTTTTTTTTTTTCTTAATGCTAGCTGGGATATACTCAATTGGTCACATGACCAGCGAATGCTAAGGGATCACAGCCTGTACTATGAAAATAATTTATTTGGAGATTTAAAAAACAATTACTTAGCCAGGCGTGGTGGCCCATGCTTGTAATCCCAGCACTTGGGAGGCTGAGACGGGAGGATCCGGGTTCGTGGCCAGCCTCAGCTACCTAGAAAGGCACTCCGCAACTTAGTGAGACCCTATTTCAAAATAAAGAATAAAAAATAGGGCTGGGGGTATATCTTGGAGGTAGAATGCCCTTGAGTTCAAACCCCAATACCACACACACAAAAAAAATTACTAGATTAGTCAGGAGTAGGGGCACATGTCTGTAATCCCAGCACTCGGGGGGCTGAGACAGGAGGACAGCAGGTTCAAGAACAGCCTCAGCAACTTAGTGAGATCTTTCTTTCTTTCTTTCTTTCTTTCTTTCTTTCTCTCTCTCTCTCTCTCTCTCTCTCTCTCTCTCTCTCTCTCTTTTTCTTTCTTTCTCTCATACTTTTATCAGTGCATTATAGTCTCACATCGTAAGTTCACAGTGATGGTGACATCCATGCACACAGCACTTGGCGGCTTTCCCTCGGCCCCCTCCCCATTCTCTCCCCCTGCCCCACACAGAGCACTGAGATTGATGATGGTATTCTCACATATGTACATCATGTCTATGGACGTGTTTCCTTCACTGATCCTCCCTCTCCCCTCCACCCCCTCCCCTAGACCACCTCCCTGGCTCCACTGGAGTTTCTCCTCCATTGGCTGAAGTCCCTCTGGCATCCTGATGACTCCCTGGCTTCCACATATTAGGGAAAGCATGTGACCCTTCACTCTCTGTGATGGCTCATCTCACTTCACACAATGTTCTCCAGGTCCAACCACTTACATGATAAAATTTTGTTCTTCTGTGGATGGACACCTAGAGAACCTGTTTCAAAATAAAAAATAAATAAATAAAAGGGCTAGGGAGATAGTTCAGAGGTAGAATGCCCTTGGGCTCAATCCCCAGCACCCCCCCCAAAAAAAAATCCAACCTAAAAAGCACAATTATTCTACAGAACTGAATGAGATGTAATAAGCCAGATACATTCTTGAAGAAATTCTGCAGCATAGCTTCTCTTGGGAGATTCCCAGCAGCGGGCGGGTGGGCAAGCCCCTGGAGACATGGTCAGCCCCGTGGACTGTGGTGGTCTGGCCTCAGACACACGGGAAATTGCCCAACTTGGACCAGCCGCTGTCCTGGTATTCATACCCATGTGTCCCTCACGAGGAGAACTCACAGCACCGCAGGGAATGGCTGGGGACTCCAGGCGTGGGGCTCAGTGAAGCACCTACCGGCTTCCTCCCAGGACTGGGATTCATGCCAGCATATTGCAGAGCTCAGAAGGAAGTTATTGTTGTTATTATTATTTTGGCAGAAAGCTGGGTCCTGGGCCTTCTAATCTAGGTCAGAATCAAGTTGCGTTAATTCCACCAAGCTTTTCATCTTTCAGAACTTTCTTTCCCTCTCCACGACACAGGCTCTTGTTTTCCCAATTCCTTCCAGGCCAGATCTCCTGGCTAAACAAGTTGACACGCCGCTCTGGATTCGGCTGCTCTTCCCACTGGTAGACAGGGAAACCCACGCTGCACCTCAGCCTCCTCCCGGTAGGCTGCTGATCTCATTCTCCCTCCCTTCCTTATTAGGTTGAGAACGATCCTCCCTGGTCATTCTTTTCTCTCTGTGCACAATGGCAAAAGGTCATCTTACTTCCCTCCATCCCCGACAGATCACATAACCTTTTCTTTTCTCGTCCGTAATTGACGCTGTTAATACTCACAGGGATGCGTGATCCCTGTTCCTTCCTGGTAGATGAGAAGACCCACCTCCTCTGTCTGATGGCATCCCCCAGGGAAGCCTTGCTGGCAGCCGGGGTCCCCGGCAGCTCTTTTCCAATCACGGCTGCCCCTCTGGGTCTTAATTATGTGTCTCTGAAAAGTCCTTGGCTGTCTTGTAGATTTGTGGATGGTGATGTGGAGGGGCTTCAATTAATGAGTCCTCTAGGAAAGGTGAGCTTTATAAATCACTGGGTTTGTGTTTTCAGAAAGGCAAAAGAAAGCTACCTTGGTAAGTTTGGAGGAGCATTTTGCTGCTTTACAGGCTCTGTAGAAAGAGAGAGGAGAGAGAAGAGAGGAGAGGAGGCGAGGGGAGAGGAGAAGAGAGAGAAAGAGGAGGAGGAGGAGGAGGAGGAGGAGGAGGAGGAGGAGGAGGAGGAGAAGGAGGAGGCGGAGAGAGGAAAACAGAGAAGAGGAGAGGAAAGGAAAGGAAAGGGAAGGAGAGGAGACAGGTATCAGTCATGGTTTTCCAGAGTAACAGAACTCACAGGATGTGTATATGGTAAAGGGATTTCTCAAGCTGGCTTACAATCCAAAGCAGTGTGGTCCCCAGTGGCTGCCAGTACATGGAGAGCCAGAGGATTTGGCATCTAGCGGAGTGGTCCAAGAGCTGGAGTCTCAGAATAGGAGCCACCGAGAATGCAGTCCCAGTCCAAGACGCAAAGGCGAACCATGCATGATTCACAAAGCTTTCTCCTTCTTTCTATCCAGGGCCCACACCTATCAGAACAGTGCTGCCATGTTCAGTCTGCCATTACACAAGTCAGTCCTCTCATTAACACACCCAGAGTCGCAGGATCTGAGGTGTTTTGTAATCTGGTCAAGCTGACAATCCAGATTAACCACCACGTGGTCCTTCCCTGCCGTGTTGGGTCCCTGTGCGCCAGGGGAAAGAGTAGGAATTACAGGGGGACACGTCCTGTCGGTTTAATGCCGGGTCTGCCACTCATTTGCTTTGTGACGTTGGGCAGGCTACTGAGTCACACTGAGACTCAGTTTCTCTCTGTAAAATACATATAACATGATTAACTTTAGAAGAATATAGAATTAGATGAAATCAGTGAAGTCACTAACACAGTGGATCTCAAGCTTCCGTGTATATCATAATCACACACACACACACACACACACACACACACACACACACACACAAGCCATGACATCAGGAGACTGGGCCCCTGCAAACCCCATAGAAGACTGGGCCCCTGCAAACCCCATAGATACCCTAAACGCTGTGCACCTTTCGGTCTTTTGGGAATCAGCCTGGGAGGCTGCCATGTGCTGCCTTCCTTACTGCTATGATACAGAATGTCTCCTCCAGAGCTCACATATTAATGCTCGGAGTGGATGTAATTATGATATGAGGGTTGTAATCTCGTTGGAGGATAATTCTATTGTAATGGATTTACTGGGCAATAACCTAGCCAGGTGGGGTGTGGAGGGAGAAGGTGGGTCACCGGGAGTGTGGCTTTAGGAGCTGTGCTTTTGACTTTGAACTCCCTTGCTTGCTTGCTCTCTCTACTTCCTGCCTCTGATGTGAGACCAGAGTCCTCTTCCCACCCTTCTCCTTCCCATGGCCATGCTCTGAGACTCCCAGACCCCGCCTCACATGGAGGACTGAACCCAGAGTCTCCGAAACACCATGAGCAAATTAATCTTCCTTCTTCTAAGTTGCGTAGCTGGTTATTTTGAATTTTGGCAGAGAGAATGTTGACCAAGACACTTACACTTCACTTGAATGTAAAAACAAAGAGCCTTGATCTCTGAGCTTCTGTCCGCCTCTTCCAATGGAGAGCACGGGCACCAACAGAGGTGGTAACACGGCCGTCTGCATGATATTGGATTTGATGTGCTTGTATTTTACGGCTAATTTTCACATCTACCTTCATAAGTGATACTAGTCAGTGGTTCTCTTTCTGTGGCTTGGTTTCATTATCAGGGTACTCCTGGCCTCAGGGAGTGATCTGGAAAGCGTTCCCTGATTTAATAAATTTTGTGAGAGTTTGTGGAGGATCTGTGCTAGTTCTTTTCTAAACATTTGTTAGAATTTACCAGTGAAGCCATCTGGAATTGGGCCTTTCTATTTTGGATTTTTTTTGGCCTATAATTCAATATCTTTACTTGCTCTGGATATATTTAGATTTTCTTTTTTCTTCTCGAAAGAGAAATCGTCATTTCCCCCTCCACTGGCTATGAGGCTGCTAGTTTCCTGGGTGTCTTGACGGAGCATCTGTGGGTTTCCAAGGCCGAATGGAACTGGGGAGGGGTTCTGAGAAAGGGGCAAGTCGCACCACCACAAAGTTCACCAGCTTTAGAGATTTGGCCATTTTCCTTGAACAAATACCCTACGTGTTGTTACAAACTTTTGAATAATTTCAAGACTTCTAAAAATATTTCATATTTTTTCCTCCTATGGTTTTTGTTGCTTTGAGCGAGGGATAGATTTTCAGATGGACTAACTTGGCCATTTCTACTTCCATCATTCCCCAAACTTTGTCCTAGTTGGAAGGGACCTTAGGATTCCATTCAGGCCAAATCTCTAGTTTTATAGGTACACAGCTAAAAACGCAGAAGGTACATTTCTCCCTTCTGCATTTAGGAGGTTCCATGATTTTTCTCGACTTTCACTTCCTAGAAACAGAGGCTTTTCCTACTTGCTGTTTACCACAGAGCTTACTACTGGGTTTGGCACAAGACAAGTATGGCCGTCGGGGGGGGGGGGGGGGAGTGGGAGGGGAGGGGATAAAGCTGCATGATTCTTTGCTGGTAGATTTGAATATCTTAATCGTTCCTCACCCACCACCTGCCCTACAGCGTACAAACCAACTGGAAAAATGAAGATCCCTGGAGCCACCAGTGAGCTGTGCCTGGGGTCAGATTCTGTATCTCTGTCACAAAGAAATGCTGAGCAAACTGTCAATTATATGTGGAAGTTTTACAGACTCTGAACTCTGGAAATGTAGTAAATATATATATATATATATATATATATATATATATATATATATATATATATATTAGAATTGTTGACTGTGTCAGTCTATATCTGGATTAAGTATCAATTTAGCTCAATTTCCTAAATCTCTAAACTGTACACTTACAGTAATAAATCATTTTAATGATGAAACTTAAACCCTTTAAAAACCCAAGGCACATTCTAAAAAGGTATAAAAACACTCGTGAAGGGAAACTATTTCTTCCAAGAGAGCTTTATTGTTCCACGGTTCTTTGGTAGCTGTTTAACTATTCACTCACAGATTTGCAAATGGTTATCGGGACAGGGCTGTGCCTGGCCTCACCCCAGGTGCTGGGGAGATGGTGGGTGAGGAAGACAGGCTGGGACTCCTTCCTCCCTAGGAAGCAAATGGCAGCTTGACACCAGGCAGACCACAAGAAAGGAGTGCTAGAGTACCTCACTCACTGCCATTCTGGTTGTGAGCACACTGCAGGAGCATTACTAACACACCTCTGGCATGCAGCAAGATGTTACAAGAGGTCGACAGTGTTTGTGAACAATTTCCCTATGTCCTGCTCCTCTTTTTGGTCACTGGGCGTCTCCTTTCTCTAAGGAAGGAGGGTTTCAGTCTCATCGTGTGCAGACTATCCACACCTCCTGGGGTCTCTGCACTCCCCAATCTTTTCCACCTATCTTGTTCTTTTTCACACCTTCAGAGAAAAGACTGAAGACTTGTCTCCTGTACGTGGTTTGTTCCCTGATCAGGGAGTGCAGGGCAAGACCAGGTAAAGAGAGCCACTGAGGAGATCCAAGGAGCTCAGAAAGTCCCTGGGGAAATTGCTGTTGTGAAGTTTCTAAGTCAGTTCTTTATTTTCTAAGGGGGGGGGGTACTGGAGGTTTAAACCAGAGGCATTCTACACCCCTAGATCTATTTTATTTTATGTTTTATTTATTTTTGCAATTCTGAGGATTAAACCCAGAGTCATTCTACATTGGACCGCCACCCCTAGCCTTTTTTTTTTTTTTTTTTTTTTTTTTTTTTTTTTTTTTTTTTTTTTTTTTTTTTTTTTTTTTTTTTTTTTTTTTTTTAATAAAGCTAGGTTGCTGA
The DNA here is from genome assembly GCA_004027655.1 of Graphiurus murinus. NCBI lineage: Eukaryota > Metazoa > Chordata > Mammalia > Rodentia > Gliridae > Graphiurus > Graphiurus murinus. Next base: position 58,419 of record PVLC010000167.1, read on the forward strand.
AAGTCTCATTAAATTGTTGAGGCTGGCCTTGGACTTGCAATCCTCCTGTATCCGCTTCCCAAGTACTTGGATTACAGACATGTGCCACCACGCCCAGCTCTCATTACTCTATGGAAGCAGATGAGTTCATGAAACCTTCTTTGAGAACAGGTTTTGAGTAGAAAGGCCAAAAAATTTGCAAGCCATGAGTGAAGCTACAAGGGGAGGAAGCAGAGAAAAGAGAAAGGCCACCACCATGCAAAGGAGGACTATTCAGTCTCTCAGGCTGAGCTGAGCTTACTATACTGTCAGACTATGTCGCTGCATTCCTTTAAGAGACTCTCTGAAATATTACATGCGCCATTAAAGGTAGCCTAATCAAAAGTATTCAAATGCCACTGAATACAAATAATACTCAGGCTAGAATGACACTTGAGTTATCTTGATCTGGAATCTCTCTCTCTCATGTAAATCTCCTCCCTTGCCAGTTGAAAGGGTGGGAATTCTTGTTGGCATTTTGAATTTCAAATCAGTGGACTAAAAATTGATAAGAGTAGCTAGATGTGGTGGTACATGCCTGCAATCTCAGTACTTAGGAGACTGAGACAGGAGAATCGCAGGTTCGAGGCCAGACTCTGCAAGTAGTGAGACTCTCATCAACCTAGAGAGGCCGTGTTTCAAAATAAAAATAAAACAGGGCTGGAAGTGTAGCTTGGAGGTAGAATGTCCTCGGGTTCAATCCCCAGTATCACATACACACACACACACACACACACACACACACACACACACACACGGGGATTGATACGAATAAAGAAGTGTACAAACGGGCTTGTAGAATGATCAGAGAAGCGTTGGAGTGTAGAGCCAGAGCAGAAGCTACCCAGTCATTTCACAGATGGGCTCCGGGCTCAGGTTCGGTCAGATCAATGGTTACCAGGTGAAATGCTCCTGCCCTTTTCATGAGTCAGTTCCTGTCTGGTGCACAGGAACCTAGATCATTCTGTACAAACATTCCCACGCCTCAGAAACACAGCTCAGATTTTAATCACTCATTATTATTTCACTTTCTGTAGGCCAGTTGGTTGGTTGTGATCATTGTCTCAGTTTAACCAATTAATGTTAATGATAGGCATTACAGTCATAGTAAATGATACTGGTGTATATATATATATATATATATATATATATATATATATATATATATATATATATATATATATATATATATATATATGTTAAATGAACCCAGCATCGAAATGAATAGCAGTCGTGTGAAATTGCACGGGATACCATTCGACGTGAACTGTGTGAACATAACAGTTACAGGCCATCTGTTAAACTGGCATCGCATTGTGGAGGAATGAAATTTCAATTAAGTTTTATTACCGGGAAGTGCAAATGACAGGTCCCGTAGGAGAGCCCACAGCCAGAGCACTAAGTGAAGAACGGGCTTGTCACGCCAGTAATGAGTTGGACTGGGTTCCCCGATTACATACTTTGTAAATAATGCGCTTGTTCACCAGCTCTTGGACACGAGTGCTGTTTGTAAGGCTAGTGGTTGTTTTTTTTTTTTCTTTTCTTTTTCTTTTCTTTACAGGGATGCCCATATGGAGTGTAAATTGGAAGGGTCGTGCACCGCCGTCCAGGACCCTCTGGTTAATGTATGATTCACTACTATAGCTGGAGAGACTGAAATTAAACCATGCACAAGATCAAAGAAGGGCTGGAAAGTGGAGAGATGGAAATCAGACTTCAACAGCCTCTAATGAAGTTTGATTTGCTGGGAGACATGTATCCATGGCTCAGAGACCAACTCCCAGGGCCGAGTCTCTGCTAGCTTGAACCAGGGCGTTTGGCCACGGCTTTGAGTCACCCTGGGAGGGACAGCCCAACACTATCAATGGGTCTTAGACCCAGGGTATGGATGACACCCTGGATAGGAGGACAAATGGGCTTGTAGTTTTAGTAGTTAAATGTGTCCCATAACTCATTGGACAAAGTCCTTGTTTTTCTGACCTGTCACTGTTGTTTATTAGCAACTCTATTACCCAAATTCTAACTGCTCAAGTAGTACCTGGGAGAGCTGTCAGATTGAATCTTGACTCTCACTCCCATAAAAGAAGCTAAAAATAACTTAGAGCTGTTTCTCTTTAGTACTTCTGAAAAAATGCACAATTAAGTAGAGCTCTGGGGCATCCTGAAGGGCTTAGTCTCCAGTTGGGGCCCCTGGGAAGTCATGCAGACTCTTCTGAGTAATATGTGTGTGTGAT
>PVLC010000167.1:60770-185233 GCA_004027655.1 Graphiurus murinus
GGTACTGGGGATCGAACTCAGGGGCATTCTACCTCCGAGCTACACCCCCAGCCCTATTTTTTATTCTTTATTTTGAAACCGGGTCTCGCTAAGTTGCGGAGTGCCTCACTAGGTAGCTGAGGCTGGCCGCGAACCCGGATCCTCCGGTCTCAGCCTCCTGAATGCTGGGATTACAATCGTGCGCCACCACGCCCGGCTGTCATTTCTTCTTTCATTGGAGATTGGCTTGCCCTCCTTTCCTTCCTTCCTTCCTTCCTTCCTTCCTTCCTTCCTTCCTTCCTTCCTTCCTTCCTTCCTTCCTTCTTTCCTCCTCCTTTCTCTTCTTTCTTCTTTTTGTATTACTTTTTTTTTAAACAAGAATGAGCAGATTATAAGAACAAGAAAAGTAAATTTTTACTTGAATTGAAGCTAAATAAGTTCACCTGCATCTGTTTTTGGTGATCCTAGGGATTGAACCCAGGAGCACTCTACCAAGGAAATATACCCCTACCCCTTTTCTTTTTGTTTTTGTTTGTGTTGTTTTTGAAACAGGGCCTCACTAGATTGCTAAGAGTCTTGCTTAAGTTGCTGAGGCTGAACCTGTGATCCTCCTGTCTCAGTCTCCCAAGTGCTGGGATTACAGGCATGCACCACCACGCCTGGCTCACATGCATCTTTGCAGGTGGGCTGAAAAAGTTCATAAGGAGCACCTGTTACAAAGGCCAAGGCGTGTCAGGGTGCACCAGGATAGCAGGCAAGCACCAGGATTGCAGATGAATTTTGACTTGATTTTTAATGACTTTTCAGTGGAGATGCAATTCACAAACAGCAAAATGCACAGATCTTCAGTCTGTAGTTCAATGGTTTTTGACAAATGGTACACGTGCAATCCCTACACTAGCAAACCGGAAACCCTAGAAAGGATTCTTGTGCCCATTCCTGACCATTCCCTCCCCGCCCTTCGCAGCAGCCTCTGATTCTATTTTAAGTTATTTTATTTTATTTTTGTGGTGCTGGGGATTAAATCCAAGGGCACTCTACCTCCAAGCTACACCCAAGCCCTTTTTATTTTTTTATACTTTTATTGGTGCATTATAGTCTCACATCACAGTGATGGTGACATCCATGCACACAGCATGCACGCAGGGAAAAGAGTGAGAGGAAGAGAGGGCAGACTAGAGAAGAATGTAGAATGATAGGGGTTTGTGAATTGGTTTATGAAAAAGTTTATCTTAACATGTAATTGGGTAGAGTTCAGAATATAATGCTTACTATAGGATTAGGTATTTTGTTTCATCTCACATACTGAATATCAAAGTTCAGTTTTAAATGGGGGCTGCAGATGTGGATTATTCAGTTCACACACACACACACAAAAAGTACACTTGAACAATTGTACCCAAATTACAATGGAAATTACTGAAAAATCCTCAAGGATTATAATTTTATAATCCCCCCTTTTGTTCTGTCGGGAAGGATTGGAGGACATTTACCAATATCATAGGAAATCACTTGTCAGGATGCTGGGAAAGGCGATTTCATTAGAGTTGGTGCCGCGGACCAGACACTCGAGGTCAGCAGGCTACCGCAACACCTGGACCGCAGCTGTGCCTGTGAGTCCTCATTCCAGAAGGAAGGCCCCGAGGCGGGCTTTCCAACCCCACTGCACACTCCAATCACCTGGGGAGCATTTACGGCCATCAGGGCCTGGGGCCCGCTCCACACCAACTAAATAGTCTCTTTGGGCAGGGAGATCAGGCACAGCTATTTTCTCAAACCTCTCCAGGTAATTGCAATTTCAGAACCATTGTGCTGAGAGAAGCAGAGCAACGAGTGAAATTGCCTGTGGGACCAACAGCGAAAAAAAGAACAGAGAGGAGCTGGTGGGAAAAGAGCCAAAAAAGAGAGAGGGGTACGCCAGGTTTCAGACTGAGTGACCCAGAGTACTCACATCTTGACCAAAGTGGGATCAAGAGTGAGCGCCAATTTCTCCACACCTAGAAGCCAAGGAAGACATCTCAGGACAGCAAGCTGTTGGGTTCCTTGAACAGAGAGCATCACCTTTGAAAGGAGCCAGATGTTTATGCCTGGGTAACAGTGTGCTGTGAACCGCAGGTAGAACACAAGCGCTAGCCAGAGCCTGAGGTATCCAGCTAAACTAACCACGTGTGCGCGGGGGGGGGGGGGGGGGGGGGGGGGGGGGTGGTGGTGGTGGTCTTCTGTCTTTCCAAATGGCTCCGCGGGCATGGACGTCTGAGAATGCACATTTGGAGCCAGTGACAATAGTCATGTTCTTTTCTTTGCCTAAATGGAGGGTGGTGGCCCTTGGCTGAGTTTCCAGCTCTGCCTTCTGCACAGATGTACACAGTGGAAGGGCAGCTGCTTCTGTCCTTTTTGTATTTTCCCTCTGGGTAGCCACTATGCACCCAGTTTTACATGATCACCCGTCTGTAAAACTGCGCCCATCTGTGAACAAATGTCTCAAGTCCTGGATTCTCCAAGGTCTGTTAGACCAGACTCAAATCTGGAATTCTCTACTCGGAATGAATTTTAATGCTATCTTTAGTTGCCGTCCCTTCCCGTCCTGGCCTCCTGATTGCCTGCTCATCCAGTCTCGCCTCACCCTGAAGCCTTCTTCCTGAATTCCTGTGCAAGCTCGTCATTCTGGAAGAGTGTTTTGGGACCGTTACTGCCAGGCAGTTAGTCATAAGAACCCTTGTACAATCTCTGGCTTAATTGCCATTTTCGGTAGGGTTGACACAGCAATAGAGTAGGATAAAAGTAGGATGAGTATGTTACAAATTTTTATGCAGAAAAGTGTCTAGTCATTTTTTTTTTTCAGGTCTCTTTTGTCGATGTCACAATTACTGAGTTTAGGAGCCCTTCTAATATTAAGTGGCCGCCTGACCCAACTCAAGATGGGTACCTTATGACTGGGACCGTCCTGATTCCAACACGCAGAATGAACACCAGGAGGGAAGCAGAACCCCTGGCGAAGTATGGTTCCAGCAAGATTTATTACTATCAGGGTCTGCTACGATTATTGGGACCAGAACTAGTACAAATAAAAATCTACAGAGTTCTTTCGGGCCCTCTGGGGCAGGCATTTCCCACCTTTCTGCAAGTTGCAACATCCCGTTGTTGATTTCATTGTCTTCTAACTTCCCCTGCAATTCCCTCCACTGGAGTTAGACATGGTTTGTTTATTTAATGTTTAGTGGGTGGGAATTCAAGTCCTCCTTGTTCTGAAAATGCTCAGAGACGTTTGCAAGGTCCTTTTACATAAAAGGAGCGATCGATGACCAGGTGTTGAGAATCACAGTTTCGAGGTACTAATTGAAGGAATATGTGGATATAGAGCCAGGAGAAGGAAACATAAATCAATAGAGAAGGAACTGGCAGGGAATGAGGAGGGGTAAAAGCCAGCAGAGAGCTTGTGAGAGACAGAGGAAGCCCTGAGCGCTCCCTCTCTGAACACCACGAGGCCAGATTTTCTGTTCATGTCATTGCCAAGGGTACGAAGTTCACTCAGTTCATTAATCCAAAGAGAAGGATTTTCCAGCACTTGCTATGTTATGGGCAATTTGGGAGACATCAAAGGGGAAATCAGGATGAATAAAACAATGAATAATATGATAAAGAATCAATGAATAGTATATGATGGTGAATAAAATAACAATAGATTCCCTTGAGGAAGTCCAAACTTATAAAGGGAAAATGAAGCCGGGCGTGGTGGCACACGCTTGTAATCCCAGCATTTGGGAGGCTGAGACCAGAGGATCTGGGTTTGTGGCCAGCCTCAGCTACCTAGTGAGGCCCTCTGCAACTTAGTGAGACCCTGTTTCAAAATAAAGAATAAAAAATAGGGCTGGGGGTATAGCTCGGAGGTAGAATGCCCCTGAGTTCAACCCCCAGTACTGCAAAAAAAAAAAAAAAAAAAGGGAAAATGAAGGGTAAACTGACAACCACTAAATACCTGTGCTCACAAAGACAGAGCCGGAACCAGGTCTCAGTCTCAGCTTTAGACTCTTTACCATCAAAACATCAAAACTGCTCCATCTCCTATTCTCAGTGTTATTGGAAGTCAGAAGAACAACGTTCTTAACCTCCTTATGCTGAACTGCTTGCGGATTACTCATTAACTAGGACCCAGCCAGCCGTGGTGGCGCACACTTGGAATCCCAGTACTTGGGAGGCTGAGACTGGAGGATCTGGGTTCGTGGCCAGCCTCATCTACTTAGTGAGGCTCTCCACAACTTAGTGAGACCCTGTTTCAAAATAAAGAATTAAAATTAGGGCTGGGGGTGTAGCTCAGAGGTAGAATGCCCCTGGGTTCAATTCCCATTACCACACACACACAAAAAAACAAAAACAAACAAAAAAAAACCATCAGAATACCTGGGGGAAGGGACCTTTGAGTGCCCACATCTCCGCAGAGGAGTACCTGCTGAGACTGAGCTTGCTCAGGTAGAGAAGAGACCATGCAGAAGGATGAAAGCAAAGGGAGGTGACTTACTTCCTGCCGCCCCCCAGCCTCCCGCCACGTCCTCACCAGAAGGTGACGGTTGGCCCGGGAAGTGGACTTGGGGGCAGTTTAGCGCCAGGATTCCAGGCTGCCCCTGGCCACACCAGCGCAGGGCGTGGTGCTCAGCACCAAGTCTGTCCGCCAGCTGGGGCGCCAAAGCATCTTGGGGCTGGTGGTGCTGGGTGGATGGGCTGGAGGGACCGTGCAGGCTGCTGGGACGTGGCTGGTGAGGCTGCCTCTCAGGATGATATCCAATCCACGTCCCCGTGCTCTGGTCTGGCGGAATGAATGAAGGATGCCTGGAGGACTTGATCCGGACCCCGCCTCTCCCCAGCTTCCTTCCTGCGCCCCAGGCTACCGCGGACTTGTCAACTTGCTTTTTTTGTTCTTTCCTTTTTTTTTTTTTTTTGGCACTAGGGATTGAACCCAGGGGTATTAAACCTCTGAGCTACACCCCCAGTCCTAATTTTTATTCTTTATTTTGAAACAGGGTCTCACTAAGTTGTGGAGGATCTCACTAAGTAGCTGAGGCTGGCTGCAAACCGGAATCCTTTGGTCTCAGCCTCCCAAGTACTGGGATTACAAGTGTGTGCCACCATACCTGGCTTGGCTTTCTTTGTGAATGACTCCTTCTGGGAGAAGAGATGGCTCTGTCTTTTACCAGGGCTCAAGTTCCTGAGCCTGTGGCCTGAGGTCTGGCCAGGCTTTCTTCCTTCTCACTACAATCATGTGAGCTGTTTTTAAAAATACCAACCTCTGTCTGTCTGTCTGTCTGTCTCTCTCTCTCTTCTTTCAGGTTGTCATGAGCTGCGCAAATTTCTTCTGCTGTGCCCTGCCGCCATGACATCCTGCCTCCCCTCATGCCCAAAGGCATGAAGCCAGCCCACCATGGATGAATCTCTGAAACCATCAGCCCAACTAAACTTTTCCTCCACTCAGTCGTTCTTCTTGAGTATTTTCATCACAGCTACAAAAAGCTAAGTAACACAGTCACGGAGAGCCTGATTTTGAGAGCTAGCGCCTCAGCTGTGGTGGTGCCTGGAGCCGGAAGCTCTGGAACATTCTCTGAAGGACATCCTTAGCAACCAGCCACATTGTGTTCCAACATGGTGCTGACACGAATTTGCATGAAAGATTAATGTCATTGGTTCCAGTTGCTCCTTTGATTTATTATTTGGTGTGGCCTACTTACATCTTATTGTGAATGGCTGTGGCCACAGGAAAGATCGTTCCATTGCAAGAGAAGGAGAGAGAAGAACATGTGCATTACCCAACTCAATGTCTGACTCCTGTTCACACCGACACAGGGCTGCTCAACGTGAGAGAAGGGAGAGGGGATATGTTTGGTGGTGCAATACTTTCATTCCATTCCATTCATCTTCTGAGTTAAAAAAAAAAAAAGATTAATAACATTTCCAGGGAAAGTGCCTCAGTTGAAGACAACTTACCAGGCATCTCAGCCTCTGCTGATGGGGCTTAAAAACTAAGTGCATCTCAGATAGGGGTTCGAAACAAAGCAACACTGCGGGCCCTTCAAGAATTCAGAATTTCACCAAAGACCCTGAAGAATGAGGCTTCCATTTCTCCGATGAATCTTGGACGTGTCTACTCAGGGGAAGTGATTTGATTACTTTGAATAAATTTGCCTGACAACTTACTGTGTCAAACAAAACGTCTGACTTTTTAAATTCCCAGGCTTGATTGGTTCCAGGATGTACCGATGACAGGAATTCAGAGTTCGGGGCAACTAGGGAAGATTCTGCGGGTCTGGAGGCTCCATCACGGCCTGTATTATCCCTTAGACAGAGTGACTGCAGCGCTTTGTGAGTATTTTCTCTCCTTTCCGGAAACATCGGTGCCTTCCTCAGTAATGAGTAGGCGGTAGGGGAGCTCCCATGTCAAATTACACCTTGTTAAAGTGCTTCACAAACCTGAGTCAGATTCTCCTTGTGCATAAAGCTCAATCCAGACATGGCACCGTTAACTCTTCCACATCACCCTTGAGGTTCTGTTTAGTACGTTGTGCTTTAGCCCCTGGGTTCTGGGAGCAGCTGACTCACTCCACTTGAAGGCCCACTGGAGCCAGGACGAAACGGGAGGTCCCAGCACTCTTCCCTACCCCAGGACGCTGGGCTCAGCCGAGGTGGCTTGGTTTTCCTGCTGCGGCCATCAGTGGAGGGAAACGGGGTTTACTAAGGTTGAGGTCAAGGTGCAGGATGCTCTTCCCAGTGTGTGTGTGGGGGGCTGATGACACAGACTGGGGTCATCTCTGGACATTAGTCCCCCTCAGGCTTGAAGCACTGAGTTGATGGGAATTCTGCAGAGACCAGCCCAACTCTCCTCTCCTCTCCTCTCCTCTCCTCTCCTTTCCTCTCCTCTCCTCTCCCAGGGGTGAAATCAGACCTCCATCTCCTCCCTGAGACCTCTTGGTAGCAGAAGCATGGCCACTGTCACTTTGGAAGCCATTGGCGAAATCCAAAGGCTGTCCTGGAGCTCAGTAAACCCTCTCTGGCAACTTAGCATGAGCTGAATTAACTCCCCAGATAATCACCAAGGCTCTTCCTCCTGGTGAAGAGAGGCCCTCTCAGGGCAGGTCCAGCAGAGCCGAAACGTGCCAATAATTCTCTAGCATCGAGACCCCTGCTGATAGTGACCAACGCAGAGTCGCATTTGCAGTTTGGGCAGCGACGTAGACAGGGCCCCAAGCCAACAAGCTAACTGCGGCAAGGCAGGGCATCCAGCTCTGCGCTCAAGAGAGGACCACCTGCCCTCCAGGGACAGCAGGACCAGGGTGTACTCTGGTGGCCTTTCTGGTGGTACTGTGCTAAGTGACTAAGAGAGACAGTCAGGAGGCCTGAAGGAGTCGGGGGACCATCTGGCCTGGAGAAATGCAGATGGGATGTCTCCTTTTCAATAGGTTGCCGAGGTCTCCACTTAACCCCAAACACCCCACAAACAACCCTCCTCCTCCGTGCACATCTGCACCTCTGTGGAGGGCTGCGGGCTCCTCACACGGCCCCAGCAGATGTTGCTGCTCCTTGAAGCCTTCCCTGTGATGTGGTCATGGTTCAGGCCCTGTAAAGAGTTTTGCTCTAATTAAATAGGACGGCTTAAATCCGAGCCAAGGTGCAGTCAAAGGGGCACATCAAAGAGCAGGGACCCGGGCTCCCAGCCCTCTGCGGGCCCTGGAAGCGTGCCCCGTGGTGAAGCCATGCCCGCCCTCTCTCCTGTGCATTTATGCTCTGCTGTGTCGTTGCGGCTGGCATTGGGCCTGGGGTGCTTGTTGTTCAAAAGGCCAGTTCTCGTTTGAAGTGAGCTGACCGCTGACCGAGGGCCACTTGGGTGTGTGGCCCATGGGCACAGCTGGAAATGCGGTCAGAAAAGCCTGCCTGGTTTTCCCCGCTTTGCACAGACAGTGCCTCATTTTAAGAAACAGCACACACCCGTCATCCCTGTACTTGGGAGGCCGAGACAAGAGGATCGCAGGTTCAAGGCCAGCCTCAGCAACTTAGCGAGATCCTCAGCCACTTAGTGAGACCCTTATTTCAGGAAAAAAATAAAATAAAATAGGGCTGGGGGTGTGGTTTGGAGGTGGAATGCCCCTGGGTTCAATCCCCAGTATCAAAAGAAGGAGAAGGAGGAGGAGCAGGAGGAGGAGAAGAAAGAAGAGTATGGGAAGCAGGGAGTGAGTGCTGAATGAAAGGATCCAGGCAAGGAAGGAGGCCAGGACAGGACTCCTACCATGTGCAGTGACAGTGATGGTCACCGAGGGCTCCTGTCCCTGACTTGGGGTGCAGGAAGGGACCCCAGAGAAGTGACACCCCCCGCTGGACCCAAGGGAGCAGGAGGTAGTTGGGCGGGGCGGACAGATGCACCTGCACAGAGGAACCTGGAGGCCTGGCTGGCGGTCCTGTCCTGTGGCGGAGGCCGGAGCCAAAGCCAAGGCCAGGGAGGAGCACAGGGCCACGGCAGAGGGCTGGCGCCAGCGTCCGGCCTTTGAGGGCTCAGAGGGTGTGGAAGCCGAGGAGAGTCCTGAGCTTCCGGGCCAGGCTCGGAGCGGCCTGCCACACCACACACACTGGGCATTTCATTACTCTCGGTACTTTAGAGAAATGACTGCTTCTCCATGGAGCCGGAGCTGACTCAGCGCGGCAGAGGACTTCTTCATTTTACAGGTGAGGAAACTTGAGGTGTGCGTGCGTGTGGGTGGGGTGTGGGGGTGTCAGGGCTCGCCAAGGTCATGCCGAGCTTCCAGCAGAAGCGCACCATCAGCAGGGTCCGTGACAGCCAGGGAAAATGTGAGCAGGACACAGCACACCGTCCAAGTAGAACAGAGCTAATGGGCAGTATAAATTCTTTAAACGGTTTCTTAAGGAAGAAAAAAAAAATTTTTTCCACTTAAAGCTTAACCAGAAATTTACTGCGCACGTTGGGACTTTGAAGGTCGAGCTTTGAAGTTACACTCCAATGTCTCTTACCCTGTCTTCTAAAATCGTGCCAGGCCAGGAGCCATGCCACCAAGCCGTGGCTCCAAAGGCACGAGTCCCCTCTGGTGTGTAGAAATGCAGAGGGAAGACGCCAGGGCCAATCATTTGAAATGCAGGTAGACAGCAGCCCGTGCTCTCTCGGTGGCAGGACAGGTAACAAGATCACCGCCCCCCACCCTGTGGTCTGGGACAGTTTGAGTCACAGCGATAGGACGTGCCTTGCATATGAAGAGCCCTCTGTCTGCTGTCTTGTCCTGGCGGTCCCTGAACCATAATATCTGCACCTGCCAAAGAAACCTGGACGTAGAGAAGGCTTCTAAAAGCACCAAGCGTTCGGTCACCCAGCAGTGCTGAAACCAGGCCTTTGGGCCAGAAAGAGACACACTGTCCTCGGTAAATGTCACACCTGAGAAATGGTCCCTGGTAGAAAGAGGGGGCACGGGACTCAGGTGTGGACCCCGAAAGAGAAGGGGAAGGGGGAGTCTGCAAACGCTTGTACTTTTCAATTGCACTTGTAGCTTCCTGCTCTGGGGAATGCAGCTGGATGTGTAATGTTTCACAGCCAGCCCTGGGAGGTCAGATATCTGAGCAACACATACAACAGAAGGAAGCACCTCATTTCCTAGGAGAGGTGCTTCCTTCTGGAAGGACGTCATCGGGGCAATCGGTCTGGGCTTTGTACCTTCTGTCTTCTGCCTGACCCTTTGTACTGACCTCTGGACCTTAGACCCAGCAAGGAAAAAATAAACACGTGGCGGGCTTCACCCCTTGGTAGAAGCCCTGGACGTTTAAAATAATTGTTTGCAGAAACAAAACTGCACAGTCAAAATTACCCTTAAAAGCCGGAGGGCCAAGGTGGCCAGGGGCTGACCAGAATTGAAAACGGCTTAAATAAAGTTCCTTTCTTTAAAAGACTTTGGCTAGTGGTTCCTGATCAAAAGTAGAAGAACAGGAGCGCCGGCACCTTGAAACTATTTCTCCGGCACCACTAATGTTATTTTGCTTTGCTGTTATTTGTCACTTCGGTACTGACTGACCTCCACCTGGATTCCCCCTGGTGCACACACAGCACCTGTGCTCAGAGGTGGTCTGTCTCTGCCTGGGCTCCTGGCTTGTAGCCGGAAGTGGCCCACCCGCTGGGAGCAGGATGCCCCTCTTACATACCCACCAGCTCTGGCCTCTGGAGACAGCGTTCTCTGCACCAGATTTAATTAGAAGAAGTGTGCAGGGTGCAACCTTGCTACCTGGAATTCTACATGGCTGAAGCAGGAGCCCAAGCATTTCTGCCACACAGCAGTGGTTGGGGTGTGAGGCCTCCGTCTATGAATCGTAGGAGCAGCTCGGACCTGGCACATCCAACTCCCTCTCCCGCTCCACCCTCCCTCTGCAGCATGCAAGCTTCGGCTTGTGAATGTTTAATTCATAAAGATTTCAACAAGTTTCCAGCGTGTCTACTTTGCTTTGTTTAAATTCCACCGCAGCTAATAAGTACCAGAACCAGCATTTGCTCCATATCCGTCAAAGGGTTTGTGTTCAGAATGTCTAAAGAACCATTATAACTCACTAAGTAGAGAACAAACAGTCCAACAAAATTAAAAAAAAAAAAACAATGGGGGGGAAAATGGAATAGACACTTCTCCAGAGGATATACAAAGGGCCAATTAGCATATGGAAGATGTTCAATTCAACATCATTAGTCATCGAGAAATGCGAGTTAAAAACACAGTGCAGTAATCACTTAATGGATCACATTTAAAAATAAACTGGCAATACCAACCATCAGCAAGGGTGCAGAACAACGAGGACTTTCCGACATTTCCAGCAGAAGTGCAAAATATGTTTAACATTGGTGGTTTGTTAGCATACACCGACGACTGGGCTCAGCCATCCCTCTCCTCGCTATTGACCCAGGAGCCCTGATAATACACATCTACACAACGATAGGTATACAGATGTTTACAGCAGCATTTATTTTTTCTTGCAAGAGTCCCACACCGGAAACAACTTAAACCTCTATCAGCAGAGGGAGAAACTCCGGCACGTCTTATGTCTATATAATGGAAGAATACTTGGCCATAAAAAAGGAATGGAAAGAACTAGAGGAAAAGACCCTTGAGATAAGCTCACAGAGCCCTTTATTTCTGAACCTCTTGCAACATCAGCCTCATTTCTTTTTCCTTTGCTTCTTCTGGTGGTTTTTGCCACTGGGTTTGTACAGATACCTCTTACTGCGTAGCTCACGTGCACAACCCCAGAGTGAAAGTGAATACAAAAGTTACTGAAAAAACAAAACAAACAAACAGGTGGGGATCGCATGGCATGTGTAGAGGGGTTGTCTGGGAAGAGCAGGAGGCCACTAGCTAGAGAGTGACAGTGCTCTCGGATGCCACATGCATTTGTCAAAACCGATGGGTGGGAGGTCACCTTTTATTTTTAAAAGTGCCTATCTCAGCCAGGCATGGGGGCGCATGCTTGTAATCCCAGTACTTGGGAGGCTGAGACAGGAGGATCACAGGTTCACGGCCAGCCTCGGCAATGTGAGGCTTTCTGCAACTTAGTGAGGCCCTGTTTCAAAATAGAACATGGAAATAGGGCTGGGGGTGTAGCTTGGAGGTAGAATGCCCCTGAGTTCAATCCCCAATACCACCAAACGAACAAAAGTGCCTATCTCAGTAGCATTGCCGGGTGATCAAATGAGCTAATGCCTGCAAAACATTAAGCATAGAGCCCATCATGGAACAGACCCACTTCCCTGTGTAGAATTGGAAGCACCTGGTTCCACAGTGGAAATCAAAATGAGCTACAGAGAGACATGTTTTGTTAAAGTCCCTATCAGCTTAAAGCTCTCCCTAAATCCCAAACTTACTGAAAGCAACTCTGAGAACTTCAAAGGAAATGAATTTAAGGGAGGAAGAAGGAAAATAGCTTCTCTTAAGGAGATAAGAAGAAAGGAAGGTTAATTCTCTCCCCCAACTTAAAACAGTGTCTTTGTTTGTGTAATTAAACTAACGCTTGTTTGCAAGACCCGGTAGGCAGGCGAAATGTGCACCATTGAACAGAACGTGTTTTAAGTGAAGCAAGGAAAACATTAATTATGAGCTGTTGTTCTGTAATTACAGTAAGAGGCTGTGAGGTGGCTCAGCGAAGTCTCCAGTCTTCTAAAAAGGACTGTGGGCTGCAAGTCCACGAGGAGCTTAAAAGGAATTTATATCCTTATAAATTCTGCAAGATGCTCAGACACTGCAACCCAGAGACCACAGCAAGGACTCCAGCCTTCTGTCCCGAGGAGAGTGGCGTATCACATGGAAAGGGGAATTTCAGAGTGCCTGTCTCGTCCAAAAGAGAGCTCAGAGACCAAGAGCAGATGTGCAGGTTTCTATACTCCTTGGTATTAAAAAAAAAAAAAAATGGTTCTGAAAAGCGACTTGCAATGAATGCATAGAGCCACGTGTGGACCCTGTGAATGGCAGCCTGGGTCCCTCTTTCCTGTTCTTGTTCCTCTTTCCTCTAGTTTATGTAGGTAAGGGTCACACACCGAGACCCCAAGGTGTGCCTGACGCTCTCCCAGGCTCAGAGACAGCTAGGGTTAGCATTTGATCTGCTGTCTTGTCGACTGGCCCTGGCACAAGGGCATCATGGTGTTCCTGCATGCCGTCACAGGCTCCCTCGCCAGCCAGGTGGGCACGGGCTCCTACGAAGCAGAGCGACACTAATGGACGGGCAGGCTGACCAGCAGACGCCGCCGCCATTGCTAATGAGACAGTGCTCTTTGTGTGGGGTCGGTGCTGCCCTGTTCAGCTGTAACTTTGAGCTGTTTCACAAGCAGGGATGGCCACCAAGCAGTCTTTCTTTGACAGGAAATGCAGTCTTTCCTGGCTTGCCTGCCTCCCTCCCTCCCTTCCTTCCATCCTTCCTCATACTGGGGCTGACACCTGTCATCCCAGTACTCGGGAGGCTGAGGCAGGAGGGTCGAAGGTTTGAGGCCAGCCTCAGCCACCAACAGTAGTGGGCTTTCTAAACGGCTCTTTCTTGCCTCTTGGTTGTTAGACACAGGATGTGGTGCAGGATTGAAGGAGGCGTCCACTTGTGGGGTGGGGGGGGGCAGGCACCTGCATGACCCGGGCAGTACTGTCTCCTGAAACCTTGTCCTGAGTCCCTCTCCCGTTTTTCCCTGGTCCCAGCCCTAACAGACCCCTTTGGTGAAGGAGAGGCCATGCTCCCAGGAGGACGGAACCACCACAGGGCAAAGCTTTATCTGCAAATCTCCTCCCTCTCCTTCATTTCTTCCTCCCCACCCCCTCCCCTGCCTTCCCCTTTTCCCTTTTCTTCTTAACCTTCTCTGATATTCTGGGCCACAGAAGGAGCTGCTTACCCTTCTCCAAGTGGTATCTCAGACGGAGAATTTGAGAATCGAGGAGATTGCAGAGGCTTTGTGGTTTAATTTCCTCCAGCCACTGACTTGGCCCTGGTTTGGGGAGACCTCTGGACACGCAGGCAGGGATGAGGAAGGCTTAGGGTTGACGTGTTGGGCCAGAGAAACACAAGACCCTCGGTCGATTTGAAGTTTAGACAAGTTCCAAATTCTTGTTTAGCCTAAGTATATCCCAAATAGCAAATGGCACATACTTATGCTAAAAAGTCTATCTGTGCTTTTCTCATACCCCGAGGTATGCAGCAAACCCACATTGGTGGGAGTGAGTGCCTCAGTTTCTGCACCCCCAGAACTCCCGTGGCAGAGGTACCGGTGGCTTCTTGCTCTCCCTTTGCTGGTATATGTGGGTCCCCAAGTCCTTCCTGGGGAGCTCCCGGCAGCAGATATAGTGCCCTCTGTGGAAAGCTGCGGGCCTGACCCTCTGGCGGGAGCATCCCTGGTTTCTGACGGGGGAGGCCGGCAGCGGGAGGTTCGGTCTCCACACTGACGCACGCAGGACAGAGGAAGCGCCTCGGCTCCTGGGCATCCCCGCACCGTGTGCTGACCGGTCTTCTCAGCTCTGTGCTCAGCAAGGCCGTGTGATTTTGTCACCTGGGCCACCTCCAGGGCAATGGCTGAGGGGCCCTGGAAACAGACCTAAAGACACCACAGTCTGGATTTCAGCAAAACATTTGAGTCAAATGGTGAAATGAAATGGGATAGGTCCTGCGTGAGAACAGGCCCACGGTGGGGGATTGTTGGTGCCTTGATTCCTGGCTCTGCCTAAATCCCATTGCACGGTGTGTTTGCCTGTTATGCTGTAGTGGTGGTGGAGGGGTGGGGGTTGTCTGTGTGTTGATATTCAAAAGCATTATTCATATTTTGGAAACCGCTGAATACAGAAAAATGATAACAGAGAAATTTAACTTACCCCTCCCCATCTATTCACATCACCGTTCGCATTTTGTATTACTTTTTTCCCCCAATTATTTTTATGCAGCTGTTTTTATTTATTTATTTTTTCGGTACTGGGGATTGAACTCAGAGGCATTCTACCTCTGAGCTATGCCCCTAGCCCTATTTTTTATTATTTTGAAACGGGGTCTCACTAAGTTGGGGAGTACCTCACTAGGTAGCTGAGGCAGGCCGAGAACCCGGATCCTCCAGTCTCAGCCTCCCAAATGCTGGGATTACAAGCCTGCGCCACCATGCCTGGCTCTGTTTTTAATTTTTATACCATTGTAATCACATAGCACATGTAATATCTTATGCTGTCCATTGGACTCTACATTATTTTATAAGTATCTTTCGATCCTATTGGCTAATTGAGATTCTTCTGATTGCAAATGACTTCCATGGTACTCAGACTTCATAATTTCTTACGCCTGAGGCAGGGCTGGCTTTGGGTGAGCTGATTCTGTGGCTCAAACAATTACAAGGGACTGGGGTTCTTTTGTCCTCTTGTCTGCTCTGGGTGGAAATGTGGTCTCTGGCACTGGCGGAGGTACACTCTGCTCTTGCAAAGACTCTTGAGGCAGGCTGTTCCCCAACATAGGAGAGATGGCAGAAGGTGGACAGCCACGGTAAGTAGCACGTGGTAACTAGGGGACTTCCCAGGACTGTCTGGAAAGGAGGTGGAGCGTGTCAGAGCTTCCCACGGTGGCTGGCACTAGGAACTGAGCTCTGCACACTCTGACTCCCATGATCCTGGGATACCGAGGAGGGGACGCAGCTGGGGAGGAAAGTTGAACCGGGCGCACTAAAGAGGTGCAGCCACACCGCCTGGCCCGCAGCAGGCTGTCGGCTGGAGCACCTGTGTGAATTGTAAAACCCTCAGAGGGAGTAACATGACCGAAACCCAGACTGGGAAAAAGTGCAGGACAAACACTGGTCCGTCCTCCCTCCCTCCCTCCCCTCCCTTCCTTCCTTCCTTCCTTCCTTCCTTCCTTCCTTCCTTCCTTCCTTCCTTCCTTCCTTTTTTAATGTGTTCTCCACTGCCTGCAGGGCACCCCTGCCTGCCTCCTGAAATCGCCCCCGGTCTTTTTACAACAGTAAAAAGCCATGAACAGAAATATACGACAGAGATTGAGAGGAGACGGTGGTGCCCGAACGCCGGGGAAGAATCGGAAATCAATCGACTGTGTGTATCTTAGGTAAGTCTTCCATGTGCATGATGGTCCCCAGCCTAGGATGCTTCTACTTCCTTGATTTTGTGGCACTGGGGACTGAACCTAGGGGCATTCAACCTCTGAGCTACACTCCCAGCCCTAGTTTATTTGTTTGTGGCTTCTAGTCAGCCACAGCCTCATGAGAGGGGACAACCAACGCTCAGGCGTGTACCCTGTTGCTAAGCTGGGGTGCTGAGTAGATTGCGTATTGATTAAGTGCATTTTCAGTTGATGACATTTTCAACTTTCTAGGGTTTGATTGGGACACACCTGCACGAGGAGCACCTGTATGCATATATGCTTGTGCGTGGATGGATGGAAAAACGGATGGACGAACAGACGGACGAACAAACAGACGGACGACGGCAGCCTGGAGCAGCCTTAACTGCTCTGTGCCTTGGTTTCTCCACCTTTAAAATGAATTTTCCGGGATGGTTAAAAGAATTAATATAATGCATAATGCTCTTAGAACGAAGCCTGGTGCGCAGCAAGCGCTATGCGAACGTTATCCGTTCCACTGTTGGCTTTCTGAGAGTAGTAAAGGTTGGTGGATAAAATGCAATGCCAAGGCGGGCGAGGTGGTGCACGCCGGTAATTCTAGTACTTGGGAGGCTGAGACAGGAGGATCACAGGTTCCGGGCCAGCCTCAGCAATTTAGCAAGACCCTCAGCAACTTAAGAAGACCCTATTTCAAAATTAAAAAAGAAAATAGGGCTGGGGGTTTAGCTTGGAGATAGAATGCCTCTGAGCTTAATCCCCAATACCAAATAAATAAATATAAATAAAAGCAATGCCAAACCTCTCGCTAGCACCTTTTATTCAATAAGGACAGGCAACCTAAAGGGCTGGGAAAGTGACTCTTCCCCATGAAGCTGGAATAAAGGAATTTTCACCTTGATTAATAATAATAATAATAATAACAACAACAATACTAATAAAACAGTAGCTCGTAGCTCATGGATGTCCGACAGAATTTCTTCCCCCCTCCCCCCAAGATTTGAACTTCAGGGACAAAAGGCCACATTTTTGCACCTAGTCTACTCAAGAAAAAAGCTATTTCAAATGTCTGCTTGATCTCTACTAATTTACCACAGCATCTGATACAAAATAGGGAAAGGAGGAAGGAAGGGAGGACTCGAAGGAGAAGGAGGGAGAGAGGGAAGTGGGAGGGAGGAGGGAGGAAGGGAGGACAGACAGTCAATAACTAGCTCTTTGCAGATTGGCCATTAAACCCTCCTTAGATGCAGCAGTTTGGGTTCCTGTGCCTCAGGGACAGGTTCAAGCCAGAACAAGCGCCACACTATTTGACAAACCATAGATCTTCCATGGATGGGACGGAAGCGGAAGGAACAGAGGCCAGCTGCATGGCAGTTGGGTTCCCCCCACTATGACCCCGACACTGCTGCCACAGGGAAGCTCTGCTTCAGGTCCCCTCTCCTCTGTGCCTTCCTGCGTGTCCTCGGCAGCTCGCCCCCACAATCTTGTTAACTCCCACTAGTTCATACAAGGCGAGGGAGGACTCCTGTCATCCCAGCTGGTTTGCCAGAGATAGAGGGGGTTTCTGAGACAGGGGATCTGCAGTTTTAAAACTAGGACAGTTCTGGGCTACGGGAGATAGGAAACCAAAACAAATTGTGGGTTTTGGACTTTTGGGGATTCTTTAGGGGATTGCAAGAGGTACTCATGGACTGGTTCAGTGAAAAAACTGTGTTGTCTCCTAGCAGAAAGGAGGCTGTAGCCAGGTGCTGCAGGAAAAAGAAAGGCAGTAGTTACCCAGCCCTTGAATACCTTTATCTGGTGTCTTGGCTCAGACTGCTGTAGCAGACAGTCACTGACAGGTGGCTTAAACAACTAGCGTGTGTTTTTCCTAATTCTGGAGGTAGAAAGCCTGAGATCAGGGTGCAGGAGCTGCAGGTTCTTGGTGAGCGCCTCTTCCTGGTTTGCTGATGTTGATCATCTCCTGGAAGTCACAGGCAGTGAGAGCAGAGTGCAGAGCTCTGGTCCATCTTTGTGTAAAGACACGGATTCCATCTGCGAGGGTCTGACTCTCACGACCTACTCGTCTCCCTCCCTGAGGCTTTGCCTCCTGATTCATCACATCATGGGATAGGATTTCTATAAAGATTTGGGGGGGGGGGGGCATCCATCCCATGATGCTTGGCAAAAGTTAGTTAGATCCGGCATAATACTTTTCTGGCAGTTATGCCATCCTCTCTTTTGTTGTTCATTTCTAAGGGACAGAAGGTATTTAACCCATGCTGTCTTGATGCCGCTGTATAACAACACACAGAGGCAACGGCATACATCGAGTGTTCGATGAATTATCGTAGACTGAAAATACGCCCATAACCACCACCCATAGAAATAGTTTCCAGTGGGTAAAGAACATCTGTCTGTGGGAGACATTTATTTCTCTTCCCGGAGACATTGAATCTCTAGATCTGGATTCTATACATCCTCGAGCTACCTAAACAAACTGACACCAAAATTCCACATATAGTATCGCAAGAGGATTCTGGTGAGCCTTGCAAATCCAGACAGCTTGTCAGTGATGGAATATGTTACATAATTAACATTTAAAATTAGGATTTCAGAACAAGAGAGGCATATGACTGCCTATATGTTTTCTTTTTGTTTTTGGAAGGTCCTCTTAGGGGTTGACTTTGCTACATCTGCTACTCATTGACTCCAATTTCCAAGCATGTTCAAGATACAGAAGGTCTTACATTATCCTTTGGGATATTAACATACTGTTATAATAATACAGCATTATGAATGTGGCAGAGATGATGGTGACAGTTATATCATACAGACTGAACTCTCTTTAAGATGATTTCCTTTGGAACAGCAAGAAATAGAGGCCTTGTGAGTCACTGCAGCCCAGGATGGCTGTTGTGTGCCCTAAACCAATTAAGTGAAGCATGCTCTGAAATTGCTTCCTCAGCCAGGGTGGAGAATGATTGATTGCAGGGCAAACTGTACACATGTTAGACGGAGAGAGTTTACAGGTAAGTCTGGCCCGGGGCCACGGCCACTTCATTTCGCTGACTGGGTCCCTGACAGAGGTAAGTGGAGCAGGGAGCTACTTAATTCTTTGCCCAAGGAGATCTTTGAGGTGGGTGCAGCATGGCTCGCAGGGTGTGGAGGGATGAAGGGGAGACTGGTGGCCCTTGCATGCTGAAGATGGGAAATCAGCCCGAACCAGGGATGCTTAAACCTCACTGGGCTTCAGCAATGTTCTGGGGGAAAAAAATGCAGAAACTCTGGATTTGCCCAAGACCAATTACTCCAGTTAAAAAAAGTTTATGGAAGGCCATTATTTGGGGTTGAGCTCCAAGCAGACCAAATCAGAATGGGGTCTTTGGTACTGAGTAATGTTAGAAATTAACTTTTCATGGCATCAAGAAAAGGCAGGTGTTCAAAAACTGCTTGGCAAGGCGATTTTTACTTTTTTTTTTTTTTTTTTTGCAAAAAAGGGTGCTCCCAGGTATTGGAAAGAGAGCACACCTGAAGAACAGGTGGGTCTTCTATCCCTAAAGCAAAGCTCCTCCTGCTCTGAACCCCTGTTAGTGGAAGTTACAGAGTCACATTCTTCCTGGATCAGCTACAGGGGAAGATGGGGCAGGGTCAACACCTGCAATCTCTTAAGAGATGCTAATTGTGTGAAGGAATCCAAGTCCCTAAGAGATTACAAAATGGCGCTTTAAATCAAGCTACTCCTTTGATGGAAAAGATACAATTATATTCTCACAGTAACCTAACTGAACCTTGAAACAGACACTACCTCCTAAAAACGACAAAAACCAGGCAACTCTGGTGGCACCTGAGTCAGTACAGTAAGGAAGCTCCTCATTTTAACCATATCAGGGGCATGACTGCAAAGACCAATCCAGCTTTTCTTTCTTTCTTCAGCTCCTTTCTAACTATAAAGCCAACCTCCTCCGCTCAGCTCATCTAAACCCTCATTCTATTACCAGATTGCAATAAAAGCCAATTAGATCTTCAAACTTAATTTGCCGTAACCCTGTCTTCAACACTCCATGTCTCTGAAAGGGGGTGGAGGGGAGCTCAGAGCAGGTTTAAATCTCACGGGCGGCCCAGGGACTGCGGAGCACCAGCGGCTGAGCACAAAACCTGCTCACCTGGAAGGGGGCCTCTGTCCCCTACTCCCAGGAATGCTTCCTGGGCCTGGCTTCAATGCCTGGGAATCGCTTCCCAAACAGAATCCAGGCGGCATTCAGGACGCTGGGGGAAGCAAAGGTTTAATGACTGACGTTCTCATGCACTTATAGTTGCAAACACCCCGCGGTAGCCCGGCAGGAAAGGTCAAAAGCACAGCAGCCCGCCAGAGACCTTATGCGCTGCACTCCCAGGGAGAAATGCAGCGGGTGCGCACCGGCCGCAGTGAGCATGCGCCGGCCCGGCGGAGACGCGGCGCGAGATCAGCGGGGCGCATGCGCGGCCGCGGGCGGAGCTTCCGGTCGTGGGGGCGGGGCCTGCGGCGCGGGGGGCGGAGCTAGACCACCGCGACCCTGACCCGGTGGCGGAGAGCTGCGCGACCGCCCACGCATGGCCCGGCACGTGTTTCTCACCGGGCCGCCAGGTGACTGCGGGGCGCGCCTCGGGGCAAGCGCGCTCCGGGTCGGGAGGGACCAGGACCCGCTGCAGCTCGGAGCCTGGTGATGGCCCGAGTGCGGGTCCCAGGTGGGCGGCCAAACGCACGCCACTGATGGCCTAAATGGCGGCCGCCGTGGTTGGGTCGCAATTAACTGGGAGCAGACAACGCTGCACGCACAGACCACCTGTCTCAGCCCCTCATGACCCCGGGCACCGCAGCGTTTCGGGCCCTGTCTGACCCTAGGTGACGCTGGGTGGCTGCACAGGGCGTTAGGTGGGGAAGAGGACCAGAATGCGGCCGCAGGTGCAGTCACCTAGGGACAGACAGGGCGAGAGAAGGCCCAGTGCCAAAGGGTCGCCTCTGCTCCTTTGCAAAATAGGTCTGCTTTTAAGTCTGTGCATGTTCAGATAGCAAAGACTACGACTCTGGGCCGAGTTTTCTTTCACTTAACTCTAAGTAGGAAAGGTTATGTGCAGGCAAAAGCATCTCTTGTTCCAGAGGAGATAGAGATTGTTTACTCTAAGCCATGTAAGGCCCCGGGAACACGGATTTGGGCCACCGAGGATGAAGGATTTCACCGTGGAAGAGTCACAAAGCAAAAATGTCATAAGTTAGGCCAGGGTGGTGGTGCACTCTTATAACCCCGGTTTTTGGAAGGCTGAGACAAGAGGATCGCAGGTTTGAAGTCAGCGTCAGCAAATTAGACTCAGCGATTTAGTGAGACTGTGTTTCAAAATAAAAATATAATAGGGCTAGGGGTGTAGCTCTGAGGTAGAATACCCCCTGAATTCGAACTCCAGTACCACAAAAACAAAACAAAACAACAACAACAACAACAAAAAAAACCCAATAGTCATGAGTCAGTGCATTTACCAAGTCCATCAGTGGGGCATCAGGCTGAGAGGGGAAGAAGAACAGAGGTGCACGGGGTGGAGGTGAATAGAGTCCAGTTTGGGAGGGGTTGAAGGAATGCTCACTACCCTGGGGGAGGAGGTGATGGAGGGGTTGAGGGTGTGTAGGAAGAATGCTCAGGACCCTAGAGGAGGTGATGTTGGCGGGGTTGCCCTTCTGACAAGGTTGCTCATGTGCAGAAGCCCTAAAGTGACCGCGTCTGGAGAGTCCTTGGAATTTCAGAGATATATTTTCAAGAGATGCAGAGCAGAATAAAGCAATCCACCCCTCCTCCCCTGTAAGTATAGGCCTATTCCTGCTGATGGCTGGAACCCTGGGCTCCAGCGCGCAGCCTTTGACCCAAGCCTGACCTGTGTGGGTCTCTCGTAGAAAAGTGAGGTGGGAGGTCAACCTGGGAGAAGACAAAACTCCACCCTGGCCCATAAGCGGAACCCGAGAGTATCATCAGAGAACCACTCTGCGTTCTGGGATTGCATGTGTATGTGACAAAACTAATAATGGTTCAGAACTGAAGAATAAACGTATTCTAAGCATCATTCATGTTTTCATTTATGTTTGTTTCTACTGGAAATGGAAAATTTTTTTTTTTGTTAACACCTGGAGCAATCGAAATTAGAGTGAAATTAATATGCATAAGATTCGTTTGCAACCCATTTCCCTGCATGGAGATTGCTCTCCTGGAGCCGCAGGTGCTGTGCGGGCTCCGAGGGGGAGCGCTGCCTGATGGGCCTTTTCCCTTCTCTTCTTTTTCAGGCGTTGGAAAAACAACCTTGATCCAGAAAGCCAGCGAGGTTTTGAAGTCCTCCGGCGCGCCCGTGGATGGGTTCTACACAGAAGAAGTCAGGCAGGGAGGGAGAAGGACGGGGTTTGACGTGGTCACCTTGTCTGGCTCGCGGGGACCCCTGTCCCGTGTCGGGTACGAGCCTTCATTTCTGCTGGGTTTACTTCTAAGCTGGCCTTCTCTCCATGTTTTGGGAGCGTTTCTGTTCTTATTCCAGCAAAACGAAATTCTTTAAAAACACCTTGTGTGTGTGTGTGTGTGTGTGTGTGTGTGTGTGTGTGTGTGTGGTCCTTGGATGCTTCTTTCCCTTGCCTCTCCCAGCACTTGAGTCTCTCTCTCCCTGGGCTCAGCCTGGGTTGAGCTTGGTGGCCAGGTCTATCTTGAAGAACCTAGAGGTTTCTCAGAGAATGAAAACAGACCATCAAGTGAGAAACAAGTACCCAAAAAGTCCTGTTTCACTGAAGGCTTGGGACCGGAGCCGTACACTCCTCTCCGGTGGCAGTCTTTAGCCTTGGGGCTGGTGCCTCCTGTCAGCTGGTGCAGGGGAGCAGGCACCCCCTGAAGAGGTGGGGCGCCCATTCCACCGCCAGCCAGGCCAGGTGGTGGTGTACAGACACTTAGCATAGGGAAAACAGCCTGGACCAGCGGGCACTGTGCCCGGTAGGTGACTGCTGTGGGTGGGGTGGCAGGGGACACCAAGCTGGTGGCTCTGAGCAGGGGACGCCTTCCACAAGCGCCCTGTCTCTTCTCTCAGGTCCCAGCCTCCGCCTGGACAACGGGAGTGCCGAGTCGGGCAGTACGTGGTGGACGTGGCTTCCTTCGAAGGGTTGGTGCTTCCCGTCCTGAAGAACGTGAGTCTCTTGAGTTTGGCATCCGGGACTCTCTGGCCCCGGGAGCACAGCGGCCTATGCTCTTTGCATTTTACTGTCTAAAAGTCTTCAAGCAATTGAGCTAAGGATGTAATATCCTGGGCTACACGTAAAGTCCTTGTCGCCTCCGTTCAGCATGTATGAGTGTTTTATGTGAGGAAGGCTTTGATGCCAGCGACTGATGTCCTCAAAGACAGGTGTGTCCTATCTTCCCAGGCGTGACCTGGAATCCTTTTCCTGCGCTGCTGTGGTCCACGGCCGGCTTTCAGGATTTCTGCTTCTGTGTGTCAGGGATGTCTTGTGTTACTTTCTTTGCTCGGAATAACCTTTTGCTGTCAATGCTGGTCTTGTAGAATGAGTTAGCAAGTGTTCCCTCCTCTTCTTATTTGTGCAAGAGTTTGTGAACAAATTTGTAGGGTAGCCACAGGGACCTAAGCTTTTCTCGTGAGAAGCTTCTTGATTACTAGTTTAATCTCTTCACTTGTCATAAGTCTGTTGATTTTTTTTTTTTTTAATTTCTTACTGGGTCAGTTGTAATTGGTGCCTTTTAGTAATTTGTCCACTTCACCCCAGTTTTTATCTTATTTTTTAACGGGTTGTATCGATACATCGTCCTTCATTCCTTATTTTGATTACTTAGGTCTCTGTCTTTTTTGTTCCTTCATCGGTCTAGCTAAAGGGTTGTCAGTTTAGATGACCTTTACAAAGAGCCAGATTTCTGGTCTTGTTGATCATCCATCACCTGTGTTTTGCATCTGTTTATCACATGTTCATCAAGCCCCGGGTCAAGTTCAGGGTCGTGAACAAAAACGTACAAGTCTCCTGTCTCAAGGCTGTCGGCCTGGTGGGGCGCACACGGGAGATGAGTTATGTAGACACTTGCTGTCTGCGCTGAAGGAAGAGTGCGGAGTCCTGAGAGAGCGGGAGGCCGGGGAAGGACTCTGAGCAGGTGACAGTCACACGGAGAGGAAGAGACGAGAAGGCACTGTCACCTCCGAGGAGAGTGTTGAGTTGACTTTCAGGATCGGGGGGAGGGCAGGAGGGAGAATATCCTAGAAGTCAGAAACAGGCACTCTTGAGTCCTAATGAGGAGCCACAAGGGGCTGCAGGGCTCTGTGGGCCATGGGAGGATCTTCCAGACTGACGGCTCAGATTTACTTTTGTGAAACAGAATGGTTTGGACTCGTCTTGGGAACCCACTGTACCCCTCCGTGTACCAGGAGGAAGTCCAGGGTCCCTGCAGTGGCCTGGGAACCCCGAGCCGTCCGGACCTACTGACCTCTGACCTCCTGCGCGCCATCGAGGCGGGCTCAGCACGGCGCCGGGGCACTCCAGCCTCGGGCCCTCCCGCTTCCTCCATCCCCGGCCGTCCGAGCAGTCTCCCCGGAGCACTGTCCCTCGGCCCTTAGGCCTTTAGTGTCCAGAGCTCGTGGACACACGCAGCTGACGCTCGGCTGGCTGCTGGAAACTGCTGACAAGCCCAGACACGGCCGATGGCAGAGGAATGGCAGGTCTTGCGGGCTGTGTGGGCTGCGTTCCGGTTCTCCTTTGGCTCCCTTCCCGTCCTCCTCCTCCTCTGCCCTCCTCCTCCTTCTGACATCCATTCTCTGGACGCGCGCCTAGTCCCTAGGCTGAGACTGGGAGCTGCTGCGTGCGCCGGGGCAGCCAGAGAACATGGAGAGTCCGGCTTTGGGCCCCGGATCAATACAGAATCGATTTTTACTTACCCTGCTCCGAGCAGACAGGATTCTGGGAGGAGATCGCCTACACATGCTTAAAGTCTAGCCCCAGGATTATGGAGGAGCTCATGGGCTGACCAGATTGAGAGCTTGCATCTGTCTGCGTAATTAAAAAATAAACAAGAGCAGACTTCGCCCACGTTTTCTACTCTGATTGCCAAGTGTAAACGTTTATGGTCCGGGTGGGAAAGGTTCTTTCCTGACAGGGTCCTCCTACCCGCTCAGGGTCTTGGGTTTCTTTTCCTAGAGCGAAATATTTCCCTGATCCCACATATTTTGGGGGGATGAAAGAAGGCAAAAGAATTAGAGTTTTGCTTTTATATATATAAAAAAAATCAACTAAGCAACCAGAATAGGGCCGAATAAAGAGACAGTTTTTAGCACTTGGCAGTTGACACAACTGGGTGAACAGGAAGCTCTGGAAACTGTGTCAGGCATGTGAGACCCTTTGTCCAGGGGTGCAGCATTCCCAGACCTCAGACAAAGTCAAGAAACATCTTTATTTCTAAGAATTTCACCATGAGAGAAAGGTGGTTTGAATCCTTTTCGAAAATGTTATGGGAAACGTTAAGAAAAATGACTCTCAGGTTGGGCCAGCATGGGCAGGCCTGTGTGTCTCCAGGGAAGCAAGACTGGCGGAGGCAGGGAGGCCTGTGGAGGCTGGGGCCTCTCTGCCCACCTTGAACAAGAGCTGTTGCCACATTTCCGTGGGTAGGAGCGGAGACTGAGCCAGACCAAAGTGGACCCCGGGAGGAAACAGGAAAGTGGAGTGCGGTTGGTCCTCACTCTGCAGATGCCGCTGCTGGTTTCGGCTTATTGAGTGAGTGACAGCTCTTTCTTTACTTGACAACATTTATCATTTGCTGAGTGTTACACTTGTGTATGCCCGTGGTAGAATATTTGTAAAAACGTTTAAAAGCGGAAAAGAAAATAGGAGTGGCTCATAACCTTAGCACCGAGGTAGCCACCTTGGCATGTTTTGTTTCTGCCTCTTTCTACGCCTAGTTTATTTCTTCAGTCACGGAGAGTTGGGGAAAATGGCACATGCGTTTTTTTGGTATGGCCAAGTAACGTGGGAATGGTCTCAGAGCTTGATAATCTGCAAAGCTGATGTTCCAACGATTGGATATTTCATAGTGTGGATTTTGCCTTTGAACTCTTAATTGCCTCTGAGTTGGACCTGCAGGTCATTCACCACCTTGGCAGTAACAGCACCCACGCCTCAGAGCACAGCACCCTGTGTGCAGGGCCCCGACTCCCGCTGCGGCTTCGGAGGCTTCCCAGGGTCTAAGCGGAAGCCATCGTGCGCCCCCAAAGCTCCCCGTGCCGGGGGCTGAGGGCTGAGCTCCCAGGGCTGCTGTCACGACTCCCCCTGTCTCCGCCGTCCCCCTGGTGCCCCGTGCTCCCGTCAGTACTGAGCACCGCACTTCTTCCCCATCAGGAACACACTCCTTGCCTGTGGTTTGCATTTTCAGGTACTAATGAGGTTAAGTGATTTTCAGTTGTTTATTGGGTTAGGTTCTCTTAAATTGTTCATTCCTCTTCCCAATTTTTTTCTCTTTTGGCTTAAAGAGCTCTTTGTATAAAGCAAATAACCTTTTCATATTTATTGAGTCTGTTTTTCTGTTACCTCACTTTGGTAATTTCTTTTATCCTTTTTTTTTTCTTCACATAGAGAAATTCCCTCTTCCATATTAATATAAAATTTTACCTAGGTGTGCTTTTTTTTTTTCTTTCCTGCATGCTGCTTTTTAAAAACACTCATGTTTTCAATCCATCTGGATTTCTTTTGGCTGTAACACAATGAAACTCTTAATTGTTTCTCTTCCACATATTCAGCCAGTTTTCTGAAACCATTTGTTAAGTAACCTATTTCTAATTAGTCTCTGTGCTTCATAAATTACATTTAAAAATGTGCGCCTAGTGTTTTAGGGATATCTTTTCTATTGATCTGTTTGATTTTTGCTTTGGTATCATACTATCTTAATTACCACTGTAATTGCTTGTATTGCTCATCTTCAAAACATTGTCCTGGACCAGGGCATGGTGGCGCACGCCTATAATCCCAATACTTGGGAGGCTGAAACAGAGGGATCAAAGGTTCAAAGCCAGCCTCAGCAATTCAGAGAGGCTCTCAGCAACTTAGTAAGACCCTAGTTCTAAATAAAAAATAAAATAATATTGATCTAGGGGTGTAGCTGGGAGGCAAAATGCCCCTCAGTTCAGTCCCCAGCACACCACACACACACACACACACACACACACACACACACACACACGCACGCACACTGTCCTGTTCTTTCCCGTTGTAGCATGTATCCTGGTGGCAGAGAGCCAGTACTGAGGGCAAGCTGCGTGTCAGGTGCAAACCCGTCCAGTCCTTGGGGCACTGCCTCTGTGGTCCTGGTTTACAGAAGGGGAGACCGAGGCTCAAAGCAGGAAGGACCTTCCTGGGGACACACAGCTAGGTGGCAGAGCTGCCGTGAGCCGTGGGCGGGGACTTTATACCCGCTAAAAGGCTCTAGGGAATGATCAGGACTGCAAAGCGATGGTTATTTTGATACAAAGAATATCTCAGCATTTCAGTCTTCTTTCTCCTTAGCCAAAAACGTAGTTTCTCTCTTTCCTTTTCTATTTTTAAGTCTTTTCCTGAAGAGCTTATTTATAGGGCTGCGATAAAAATACATTTTCTCTCAAGGCTCTAACTGGCTCTTTTTGAAGTACTTTTTCCACCAAAGTAGCAATAATTAGCAAAGACATAATTACCGTGCAGGGAGAAGCTGAACTTCAGGAGCCTCGGTGGCGGGCCTTTTCCCTCGTAAGCTGTACTGCCTGTCTGTATCCACTCACGTGTCAGTAAGACGCAGGTTAGTACCAGTTCACCATGAGCATTTCCAGCTGGCAAGGACCAGTGCATTACACGTGTGCTAAGGCACCATTGTGCCAAAACTTCATGCTGGAAAGGACCTCTCACTGGTGAATGTTCTGAAAGCTGCAGGTCGTGCAGCTGCAGCTTTGTACCCACACCTGTGCGTTCAGGAGCCCGGCAGGCGCATTCGACCTCTCTCACGTACTGCTTAACAAACACACAAGCACTTGTACACA
Source organism: Graphiurus murinus (assembly GCA_004027655.1). Classification (NCBI taxonomy): domain Eukaryota; kingdom Metazoa; phylum Chordata; class Mammalia; order Rodentia; family Gliridae; genus Graphiurus; species Graphiurus murinus. The sequence goes on from PVLC010000167.1 coordinate 88,365, forward strand.
AGGAGCCTGCCACTCCTCCTTGTGTTCACAACTGCCTGTTTGCTGTGTCAGAGTTCTGGTAGGCTTTTAGATAGTGGCCTCTAGGAGGACGACAGGCCATGTCAAGTCAGCTGGAGGGGCAGGACCTTCTGGTGTGATCGCCAGCTGCTTGCTTTCTCCCAAACTTGGCCTTTGCTTCTGATGATCACACGTGGACGAGGCAGTGCCTGGCCCTTGGCCCTACAGGCACCCCTCCCCAGGGGAGGCGGCACTGGCCCTAAGCTCTTGGTCCTGCAGGCACCCCTCCCCAGGGGAGGCGGTGCTGGCCCGAAGCTCTTCCCTTCTCGGCTCTGCACACAGCCCTCTGCAGGAACGGCCCCAGAGGGGCGGCCAGGTCCGTGTGCAGACTCGATACTAGTGTCCACTGGGAGCTCGGAGGCCCGGTACTGTTCCGACCCACCTGGGCGTTTCTGCCCATAGATGAGGGGCAGTGTTTCCTGCACGTGTGCTGTGCGGTAGGAGAGCAGTAGGAGATTGAAGGGGCAGCCTTTGCTTACGAGTCTGCAGCCACACCGGGCTGGGCCCTGCTCTCTCGGGTGGGGTGAGCTCCGATCTCTTGGGTGCGGCCCGGGCGTCCCAGTGAGTGTCTCTGCTGTCCTCAGGCAGTTGCTGGCGGCGGCCAGGGCTGGAGCGTGTGCGTCATTGACGAGATTGGGAAGATGGAGCTCTTCAGCCAGCCTTTCATCCAAGCCGTCCGCCAGACCCTGTCCTCGCCAGGGACCGTGGTCCTGGGCACCATCCCAGTCCCCAAAGGAAAGCCGCTGGCGCTGGTGGAGGAGATACGGAGCCGGCACGACGTGAAGGTGTTGAGTGTGAGTAGGCCAGCCCCCCGTCCACCTGGAGCCCCCGCACCCCCGGAGCGTGAGCCTGTCTAGGAACCCACAGGCGGATGCCCTGGGGAGCCGCTGGAGCGAGCTGTTGTGTGCTCATCTGAGATCCGAGTCGGGTGGGGTTCATGCCGTGGACAGGCCTCCCTCCTGAAGGGACCCGACTGGGCTCGCACGCAGCTGACCTGGCCCTGCCCTCCTCCCTGGGGCTCCATCGGCCAGCAGCCCTGGGGGTGAGACTGCGCAGACCTGGAAGTGTGCATGGCTCTCCTTCCCGCCTGTGCTCACTCGCTGCTGCTGGGTGAGCACTTGTGTGTGCAAGGTGTTCTAGGCACCAGTGACATTGGTGACAGGACCCACCAGGTCCTTTCCTCACGGAGCGTGCACCAGACTCGCAGCAGACACAGGCGGTCGTGGATGCCGGCGGGAAGGGAGGAGGAGAAGCGGGGCAGGGTGGAGGACGGGCGACATCGGAAGTGGCCTCCTCAGAGACAGGAGCCTCGGGGCCCCAGGCCTCCCTCTCCGACTCCTCCTGTGGCCTCCACGGCACAGTTTCTTTGGGAACGGAGGCAGTGAAGAGTGGAGCTCACCAGAAGACATGGACTTCCAGGCCAGGAGTCGCCGGAATGGAATCCCACGATCAGCGTCTCCAAACAGATTCAATCTCAAAGACCCAGGGAGGGTCAAGGGGGCTGCGGCTCTTTCAAGAACTTTCCCTCCCGGGACTGAGGCCTGTTCTCTTGCTTCTTCCCGCAGGTCACCAAGGAAAACAGAAACCACCTTCTGCCCGATATCGTGACCTGGGTGCAGAACAGCGGGAAGTAAAGCCGGCCGTTCCGGTGCCGCTGCCCCGAGGAGGTGCTGCCCGCCGCAGCCTCACGGTCCTGCCCGCAGGGTTCGGGGCCTCCTGTTTAAGGACCTTGCAGGCTTTGCCAAAGAAACCTGACATCTGCTCTCCGTAAAATGTTTAGAGTCAAGCCAGATGTGATGCCGGTAGGCCAGACCGGATGAGCCATCCGTGGCGGCTGCTTCATGCCTAGAGCTTCCTGTGGATTTCCTCGTGCGGTCCTGCCAGGGTCTGGTAAACCAGGAAGTGAGAGGGGGCTCTTGATGAACATTCCATGGAATTTGCGGTGGGCTCGGGGCAGAAAAGAGCTTACTACCTGAGCAGTTTTGCACGTTCTGAAATCTAAATATCTGTCCAGGTGCAGCATAGGTTCTCTCCTCCTATCTATTGTTTATTTCTTTGTTTATTGCTTAATAAATGTAAAAACAAATCTGATGGTTCCAACCTGTGTATTCTTCTGGGGGTATTCCGTCCAGGGCACGGCAGGAATCCAGGCCTGCCGGTTCACAGCAGAGCCCTGCTTGGACCCAGGTAACTTGGGTGACTGTTTCCCTTCCAGCAGAGGGGGCAGTGGGTGTCATCAAAGGGGAGGAGATGTGCTCCACAGAAGGAGCTGGCCTTAGCCCCCTGCAAAGTGGAACATGCCCCATGCCAGGCTGTCAGGAAGGCTGCAGAAAACCTGGGTCAGCCACGGCAGGGTGCTGCAGGAAAACAGAAACTCTAGAATTCATAAAGGTTGAAGACAGCCCTGCATGTGGCTCACAGTACTGGAGCGATACACAACTCCGTGTTTTTAGGTCATTTTGGGTGAAGAGCTCTGAGTTCCCACAAGTTTTTAATAGCAACTAGCATTAGCAACAAGCCCACTGGCATCTGCATGGTGTCCCTGCTCTGTCACATGTGAGGGGTCACGCAGATGGCTACACCAAGACAAGGGCCCACAGCCTGGGGCACGTGCTCACACCCGTTGCACTTCCTTCAAAGATGGCTTCCAAAGCTTGACCTGGACTTGCCAGACCTTGAAGGGACAACACACAGCAGGAAAGCCTCCTAGATTAGGAACTAATTCCTCCAAGTACCACCTGCCCAGGGGGAGGAGGTGGGTTTCTCCTTCTGCCATACCTGCCCTGGGTGGTCAGGTACTCAGCTTAGGATGCTTGGAAGGCTGGCTGTGGCTTGAGTCACAGTCACAGGGAAAGAAGGCATGAGCACAGGTGTGGCTTCAGTAGCCAGCATGGCCATTGCCAAGCCTGGGAATCCAGTCCTAACGACAGATCCGTGGAGGTAGCACAGCCCTGCAAGGGAATCTGCTCACCCCTAAGGAGAACAAAGATGGAAGTGGGCTGGGGAATGTCACTGATGAGCACCCAGGGCAGGAAGAAGGACCCCACCACACGGGAGCCTTTCCTGGCACCGCTGGGGTCTCGAGGGTGTCTGAGACAGAAAGGGACAGTCTGTCTTGTTTGAGCTCAGTTCAGGATCTTTGGTTTTGTCTTCAGTGAGGAAGGATACCGAGGAGCCGTTTCTGAGCAGGTGGAACAGCTGGTGCGGGGCGCAGCGCTGGAGCTCGTGTTCCCCAGGGCCGGGGCATGGCCGGCAGCTTGGACGTGTCCAGCGTGGAGCAGATTCAGGACGGCCCCAGCACGGGCGCTGCCGGCTGTTCTGCATTTAGCCGCAGAGACAAGCTGGCGAGTTTAGGGGTCAGTTCAAGGGCGCAGTGCTAGCCCTGGCAGATGGGGGCTTGAGCCCGGGTGTCTGGGAGCCCACTCCCTCCCCACTGCCCCCCACTGTGCCCACATTCAGACCTCCTGTCACTCCAGCGTATCGCGTGCCCCCGCCCTCACAGCTGACACTCGGCTGTGACACACTGTGGCAGGTCCTTTCATGACTATTGTATGACTGTGTCAACGAGACGCTCAGCGGGCATGTACAGAGATGTCAGATGCAATCCCTGTATCTTGGTGCGCAGAGGACTTTCACAGAGGGTACGAAGATGGCTGACAGTTGGGCATGGGTCCTGATGTAAGGGGAAATTCACTTCGCAAAGCACAAAACTGACATGAGTATTTGCTTGTACGAAGAATTTCAGCTACAGTAATAGGTCGGTGGGACAGGCAGAACTGAGTGGGAGCCAAGAGCAGGGTGATGTACACCTGTCATTGCAGTAATTGGGAAGCTGAGATAGGAGGGTCACAGGTTCAAGGCCAGTCTCGGCCACTTAGCAAGACCTATCTCAAAATAAATAAATAATATATACATATATATAATAAATAAATATGTCTATAAAGGGCTGAGGGTGTTGCTTGGAGGTATGCCTCTGGGTTCAATCCCTAGCACCAAAACCAAAATGAAGCAAAACAAACACCACCACCAACAAAGAAAGAAGGGAGGCTGGAGAATGGCTTGCTAAATCACTCTTTCCTCCTCCCCTTGGCAAATCACAACGCCAGTCACTGCACTCTGGGAGGTTTTACAAACCGTTCCTTCTTACCTCTGAATAGCAGTGAGCTCACGCAGGGAAAGGAACAAGCCTTTTTTAACTGGTAAAGCGTCATCTCTCTGACTCCCTGGCTGATGAGGAGGGGGGCTCCCAGGGGAGTCTCGATTTCCGTCGCTCACCCCGGGCTGAGCCCCCGAGTCAGGGAGTTCGGCAGCGACAGCAGAATGGCCTTGCCCCTCTCTTCTTCCGGCTGACGCGGCGTTCCGGGAGTCCGTGCCCGGGAGGACTGCCCCCCTGCACTCAGATGGCAGGCGTCGTGCGGCAGGAGGGCTTGGGACCCCACGGTGGTGGGGGTGGTGGCGGGGGTGAAGTGAACTGGCCTGGTGCTGCACATTTTACGGGCAGCGAGATGTTGGGGCTTCCAGGGATTCTGGAAAACTGCTTGCCAGACACAGATGCTTCGGCAAGCAGGGCAAGAATTCAGCGTCACTGCCAAATTAGTTGCATGATTTATAGAAACCCAAATGCTACAGTTTTTATATTATCCATAGAGGAGGAACCATTCTGTTCAGTGTCCAAATACAGAACATAACTCCCTAGTTCTCTGCTGCCAGAACATTTGAGCCACCCTGGCAAGAAGCGTCAGGCCCGGAAGGCCTCCTGTGATGGGGGCACAGTACGACCTTGGCGGGGAGCACTCTCTGCTACGCAGCTGCCTGCCCGGAGGACGGGGGCAGCCGGCTCCCGAGGGGCACAGACGGAGACCCCTGGGGGCACTGTTGAGGCTGGTGGGGGGCCTCGGGAGTCACAGGGTGACACCAGTGCTGCCATCTCTCCTTGGTGTGTGTGTCCCTGTCTCTCTGCGCGTGCACTCGGCATGCTGGGGCTGCACAGGAGGGGAAGCGGCTCTGAGCCTGTCTGGTGAACCCGAGGTGGGTGCTCACCGCCTCTCTCCACCAACTGGGACTCGCCTCCTTGGGAGGTTTCCTTCTGGACTGCGGGGAATGGTGGCCAGCTGTGCAGCAGGCTGGTGGCTGCAGGCACGAGTCCTTGCTCTTGCTGAACTCCAGGAAACACCAGGCAGGGGGAAACGGGGGGGCTGCCACCTATTCCAGAGGGCTTGGCCGTGGAGTTGCCCGAGAGGGTTCCGGAGCCCCCAGCCAAGTCTGGTTTGGCCACTTAGAGCCAAACCAGGTGACAGTAGCTTCTGATTAGACTCACAGCTGCGCTGTAGAAACAGAAATAAAGCCTGCGTCTCCAAGGAGGGTAGAGCAGGGCACTCTGCCTCGGATTATAGGGCCCACCCTCTGCTGTTGATTGCCTCTTCTTATTTTACAAAAAGGAAGATAAAGCAGTACAGGATTCTCTGCTCCCTGGGCCCCTCCACACCCTTTTACCCGAGCTTCCAAATCCTAGATGCTTCAAGACATTTTCGAGCATTCCTAAACGGAGGCTTTCTTCCCCTAAGGCCACTCTGGCAGGCCAGCGGTCACACCCTTCGTCTCTGTCTCTCCCGACCCCTGGCTCTCCCTCATGTCAGCAAGAAAACAGGTTTCCTCTCTCCAGTGGGCACTCGGGATGGGAGGCGTCGTCTCAGGATTACCTCAATGTCGTTCCCACCAGAAAGGACAGGTGTTTAGAAACAACGGCAGTGTCGACAGAACTCAAACACCAGACGGACACCGCGGCAAGTGTAAACATTTTAATTCCAAAACAAAACCTGTGCAGGTGTGCTTATGGCGGGGCAAGGGGTGCTCAGGACGGAAGACAAGCAGGCGGTCCAGGAAGCACGTGGGGGCTCTGGGCCCCCCGGAGATTGCTTGGATGGCCGACAATGCAGAGGAGCAGTGAATGACTCCGACACGACTCGCCGTGCCCTGGGCTTCTGAAGCCCCAGCCCGAGTATCCTGGCTCCTCGCAGAATACTGAGGACGCACCCACATGCACTGCCACAGCTCTGCGAGCGGGGCCGCGGCCGGCTGGCATGACAGCCACATAAGCGCCAGGAAGAAGCCAGGCTTCCCCACACCGAGACCAGCCTTGCCCAGTCTTGACTGACGGGTGGGCCGGCTGACGGCACGGGCGGCCCTGCGTCTCTTTCTCCTGATAGCAACGATGTATAAAACGCCGATGATTTAGCATGCGCGGGTCTTATTTTCATCAGGGCGGGGAGGAGTTATTCACAGGCCCTACTTGCTCTAGTTCTTATAAGATACTAAATGGCTTTTGTCTGAAATGTCCAATGTCTGTGCAGTACTTGGGAGAGAAGGCACCCTCTCTCCCATGTTTTTTTGTTTTTGTTTTTTTTTTAATCAAGAACCTGAGATAAAGTTACTGTTTCCTAGAACAGCTCTCGTTTTTCCTGGGGAAGAGCCTCCCCTGGATCACAGGACTGGCTCTTTTTCGGTCCAGCGGCCCAGGGCAGCGTCGTTACTCCCTGATGGGGAAGCGTGCCGGCCGGCCTACTGCTCATCGGAAGCGCTCTGCTGGGAAGCTGTGTCGTCCAGCCCCATGTCCTCCTGGCTGGCTCTCCTGCAGACCACCCCCAGGTTCTCCGCCACGGCCTCAGCCAGACGTCGGTCACGCTGCTGCTGCCCCTGCTCCTCGGCGGTGGCCGTCGTGGGTTCACAGGGGTCCGAGAAGTGCTTTCAGAGAGGAGAGAGAAGCATTCACAGCTCAGCATGCATCCACACCGAGGTCTCCCCGTTCACCCCCACCCTGGCTCGAGTCAGGGTCTCTACCAGGACTGGGGTCAGAACGTGCCACGGAAGCCGCACGTCTAACGGGCCTTCTGGATTCGAGGCCTTTCTAGAAGAACTGCCCTTGCTGGAGGAGGTGGCCCAGGGAGAGGTCGCCGGGGGCCACTCAGCCCTGCCCATCAAGGGCACAGGCTTGACCGGCTGCAGCTTGACCCAGCGGGCACGTGGAGGCCGTTGGACTCTGGATGCGCTCAACCCCAAGGGCTCAGCGCCCTTGGAGCTGAGGAGGGAGAATTTGCCAGAACCCCAGAAACGTACTGAATGGGAGGTGGTGCAAAGGAGTGATATTTTGGGCCATTTTATTGAGAAAATGGGGAAGAAAAGAGGGCAGGGAGTAGTTTTTATAGTTAGATAACCAAGCCTGGTGAGCCTCCTGAATACCACCCCTTTCCTTGGGCTGCAAAAAGCCCCTCATGGACACCCAGAGATGGCACACCATGGCTGTCTTCCTGGGCCGCCTGCCCAGCTTGGCTCCCTGGAGGGGAGAGGTGGGGCGGCCCTGGAGATGCTTAGGCCTGACCTGGGTAATGCACGCGGAGCCGGAGGCTGCGTGCCTGCACTGATGGACCACAGGCCAGAGAATGGGCCCACCTCACAGGAGCTGGACATGGCCAGATCTGACCCGCTGTGCCTTGGCACCACCTATATTTCCCCTCCCTGATGCAGTATGCAAGATCTCTTCCGGGTATCTTTTTTTTTTTCAGTACTAGGGATTGAATTTAGGAGCATTCTACCTCTGAGCTATACCCCCAGCCCTATTTTTTATTCTTTATTTTGAAACCGAGTCTCACTAAGTTGCAGAGTACCTCACTAGGTAGCTGAGGCTGGCCACGAACCCAGATCCTCTGGTCTCAGCCTCCCAAATGCTGGGATTACAAGCATGCGCCACCACGCCCGGCTCTATTCTTTATTTTGAAACCGAGTCTCACTAAGTTGCAGAGAGCCTCACTAAGTAGCTGAGGCTGGCCAGGAACCTGCGATCCTCCAGTCTCAGCCTCCCAAGTACTGGGATTACAAGTGTGCACCACCATACCTGGCTCACTTCTGGGTGTCTTTTTTATCTGTTGACTCTCACTTACGAAGGTCAGGGATTGAGTGTCAGCTGGTGCGGAATTCTGAACTGGTAACAGCTTATCGGCTCTGCGTTCTTAAAACCCTTGCTTTCCAATATTAAATACCTAGACGTGGCTGGTGCCTGGCAGATTTAAAGATAATCTGCTGGATGAGTACCGATGATTGTCTAACTCAAAGGTCCCTTCTCCCTCAGGACAGAGTGACAGGAGGCTAGAAGGAAGTAACCCTACTTCTGCGGCCAGGACTGGGGGCGGGCATCTTCCTGAGTCATGCGATAACCACTCAGCTGAACCTCCGTCCCTCTGGGCTCCTGCAGCGCCCACGGGGGCCGTGTTTCCACTGAGCGCCTCGGTGTCTGCCCTGCAGGAGCCCTGCACAAAAGGACTCTGCGGGCAGGTAGGTGGGAGGCCGGGGGCCCTTACCCGTGTGGCCTGGCTGGCAGCCCTGGCCGAGGGACCCATCACGATGTTCACGCTGCTGGATGACTGGGTGTCGCTGGTGTTGCCCCCCTCCGCGGCAGACAGCCCAGAAATGACCAGGGCGCTGGAGAAGCTCCGCTTGCCAAAGAGGAAGCTGAGGGTGGAGCTGGTGGAGGAGCCCAGGCTGGACCGGATCAGCGCCTCGGCCCGCTCCCGGACGCTCAGGTGGCCCGTGGCGGTGACCGGCGGCGGCTGAGAGTGCAGGGACGCGGCCGAGGTGTGCAAGGAGAGCCGGCTGCCCGCGGGCCTTTGGGCCAGCTCGTGGACTGACGAGGACGTCTGCAGGAAGGGCTGGCGGCCCTCCAAGATGGGGCCGGAGGAGCTGAGGGTGGGCGGCCTCTGGCTCAGCGCTGAGTGGGCCTGGACAGACTGGCTTCGGCCCTTTCTTCTGCCTGCGGGAGGAGAGAGCACGATGGGCCCAGGGCTGGCCTCGGTGACAAGGGCTGCCATAAACATGGGGGCATAGGTGACAGTACCCAGCTGTGACAGGGGGATTCATCCTGGTTCATCCCTACAGCACAGCGGGGTGACTACGTACAATGACATTAAAATAACAGGTAGAAGACCTCGAAGGTTCCCGACACAGAAATGATCAATGTTTGAAGACACGGAAACACTCATTACCGTGATGTGATCATTATACCTTGTATTCATGCATTCAAGTTTTGTATTGTGCCCCATAAATATGCATAAATAGGTGCAGCTTCAAAGCAAAATTTTAAAGATTTGAATCTTTAACGAGAGAGCCGGAAGACGGCTAAGAATGTGGGTGTCCGAGTGCCGGGATGCATCTCTGCCCGGGCCAGGGGAACCAGGGAGTCCTCTGAGGCCACGGCAGCGCTGGGAGCCGCTGCACAGCCCCGCTGCCCGTTGCCTTTCCAGAGTCCAGGCCCAGGAACGGCCGGGCTGCGGCCCCAGGGGAATGACCTGCTGGGCTTGCCAGGGACTTGCCTGGTGTTGGCACTAAAGGTCTCCCGTCCTGCCTGGGCAGCTCCTCAGTCCAGGCAAACCCAAACAACACCAGCGGGTAACCCAGGCACACAGAGCAACGCCAAATTTGTTCCTGACCCAGGACTTAGGTTCCTTTGCTCATGCGATAGGTGGTGATACAGGAACACATGCGGCCATTTGTCTTGGCTTCGGAAAGGGAAGGAGGGGGCTTTTTTTTTTTTTTTTTTTTTTGGTGGGGGGTAATTGGGGATTAAACCCAGAGGCATTTTATCTTTGAGCTACACCTCAGTCATTATTATTATTATTATTATTATTATTATTATTATTATTATTATTTATTTATTTATTTTGAAACAGAGCCTAAGTTGCTGAGGTTAGCTTCACACCTGGGATCCTCCTGTCTCAGCCTCCCAAGCACTGGGATTGCAGGCATGCACCAGCACACTCTGGCTGACAAGGCCATTTTTAACCAGAGGATTGGGCTGCCCCAAGGATGTGTTCCTGTCTGTATCCCTGGAAGAAGGAACTTCAGGCGGCTCTCTCAGGCTCTGCCTGGGCCCTGACACCATTCAACTTCACAAACCCGGCAACCAGAAGGAAGACCCTGCTTGCTGGACCCCCAGGCTGCATAGCTGAAGCTTCAATGCCCCCTGGGCTCTACTTTTAAAATGCTACTTTGACGGACAGCTGGTGAGAGCCCTGGGCCAACCCTGGCCTCCTGGCATGTCTCCTGGGGCTGCTAGTCAGGTATTAATCTCCACCGAGCGACTGAGCGTGGGGAACCAGGAAAGGACTGTCCTGCACACTGTTCCAAGTTCCACCTTGCCCTAGACGCCGCGTTATTTTATTTATTTATTTTTGCAGTACTGGGGATTGAACTCAAGGACATTATACCTCCGAGCTATACCCCCAGTTCTATTTTTTATTCTTTATTTTGAAACAGGGTCTCACTAAGTTGCGGAGTGCCTCACTAGGTAACTGAGGCTGACCGAGAACCCGGATCCTCTGGTCTCAGCCTCCCAAATGCTGGAATTACAAGCGTGTGCCACCACGCCCGTAGACGCCGAGTTATTAATTGTGCATCTGGTGCCTCTGAAACCTTTGTGCTCATCTATAGGATAACCTGGGCAGGGGACTTATCACTTGAGAGAGAACCCCTCCTTGCGGTGCTCCAGGGAGCCCTCCAGCGCTGCTCCTCCTCTGGGGGGCTTTGCTGCTGCAGGGGTACCCTGCCTCTCCCGCATTGCATACCAGCTCGGATGCTGCGGTGCTGGCGTGCCGGTTTCCAGAGCGCACGGGTGCCCTTCCTTGCTATCTCCTGCCTGCTCAGCCCTGGCCTGGTGCCTGCCCACCTCTGCCAAGGGGGAGTGGACCACTGGCCTGGAAGTCCCTGCCGAGCAATCGAATAGGTGGCTTTTCCAGAGGGGGGAAAAAAGGAAGGAAACAAAGATGCCGATGACTCAGAATTAAGAGCAGGCTGGTGACTTGCGAGTGCGCTCGGAGTCTGGCAAGGCCGAGCATCTGTTTGTGATTTACCCTGCAAAGCTGGTCGCCGTCCAAAGCCTCTGCGCTCAGCCGCAAGGCCGTGGTTTCTGTGATCCACAGACCACACACGCTTGGCAGGGAACTGGCCCCTCGTCCCAGGCACAAAGGGACAGATGCCCCACTGTGTGTCAGAGGGGAGGGTCTGTGGTCTCTGCAGGACCAAGGCCCACCTCCTCCCATCCCATTGCTTCCGACGTCGTTTGGGCTCTTTGCAAAGGAAACAGCAGACAGCAGCAAGCAAGCAAACCACGGCGAACTCGTGTGCGCTACCAGGATCGTTATTTTACAGTTTAACTTATTTTGCTTATTACCGCCTCATGAGAGGATGAGTGTTTCCAGGGAAAACCTGACGGCCTGGGCAGAAATATGATACACATTACACCCCTGACTCCTTATCCTTCGTCTTTGATCGGGATCTGAACAGGGGTGCCGCTGTCCTCAGCAACGCCAGGACCCTGCCGCCCTCTCTGACTTGGGGTGTAGCTGGCGACAGGTTAGCACGGCTTGTCAGAAAGTAGGTCGGCGGCCTCGAGCTGTGACGGGTACTTTGTGTGCGCGAATGGTGCCGGGGATGGGACCCAGGGGCATTCTACCTCTGAGCTACACCCCCAGCCCAATTTTTTTTTTTTTTTTAAATTTGTAAACAGACGAGGTGACTGCAGGCAGTGACCACTCGGGCCGGGTGAGGAGGGCCAAGGCAGGTGGCGCCAGGACTGTGTGACCCCTGGCCCTGCCGCCAGGCCAGCAAGTGGTCTCAGCGCCTGGGGCCAACGCAGCCCGGGGCTCCGGACAGAGGCCTGGGAGCCAGGCGCGGGGTGTTTCACCAGCACACCCCGTGACTTCAACAACACGGAAAGCCCGTCGACGCAGTAATCAAATATTAGCAGCTGGTCGGGGCTTCCGAAGATCCTGCCTGGGCCTCGGCTGCAGGCCTTGTGAGCAGGAGCCGAGGTGCCTCTGAGCGGGGCAGCGGCCACTCTGACAGGACAGAGGGCCCCAGGCCCCTCGGCAGCCCCTGGCCCGGGCAGTCAGGTCCCACCATGATGCGCTCACCTGCATCTTCCTGTCCGGGGAGTCACCTGTGGGATCCTGAAACTCAGGTGTTCTGAGTGATAACACTTGTTAATGAACCAGTAAGAACCCGTGGGCCTGGGAGCCAGCGCAGGCGGCCGAGGAGGAGGAGAGCCGTGTTCTCTGCTGAGCAGCCGAGCTCACCTCCCTTGACTATTTCCCTGTGTGCGTACCCACCTGCCTACCGGCCTTTCTCTCTGTCCTCTGTCTACCATCCGCACGCCTCTGTCACTCATCTGTCATTCACCTGTTGTTTACCATCTGTCTATCTCTCCCTATCTATCTCTCCCTATCTCCTATCCACCTACCTAGTGTTTACCCCTTGTCTCTAGCTCCTTTCTCCTCTGTCTCTACCTGTTACCTATCACTTACCCACCATCTCTACCTTCCTCACGTTCTTATCTATCTCTACCTGCTTTCTATCATTGATCTGTCACCTATCACTTACCCATCATCTCTAACTCCCTCTCCCTCTCTTTCTCACCCATCCGTCTTTACCTTTCGTCTATCCTCCATTTATCTATCTATCCATTATCTATTATCCCTGTCATATATCTTTTATCTATCTATCATTTACCCACCTATCACTATCTGCCATCTATAACTATTGTCTATCATCTATTATACATATATCATATATTTTATCTATCTAACATCTACATTTATCATTTATCATCTGTCCATCTACCTATCTAATCTGTCATCCATCCATCCATCATCTATTATCCATCTATCTATCTATCTATCTATCTATCTATCTATCCATCCATCCATCTATCTATCCATCCATCCATCCGTCTATCTATCTATCTATCTATCTATCTATCTATCTATCCATCCATCCATCCATCCATCCATCCATCCATCCATCCATCTATCATCTACCTACTGCCTTCCTAGCCTTCCCTCTCGCCCTCGTTTACACAACCCCTCCACTTGCTCTGACCCTCCCAAGGCAGAGACTGTCCTCCAGCTCATCTGGTGCACAGCTAGCAGGGGGAGCATGCGCAGAGGTGCTTGCTAAAGTTTCTGGAAGGTGAGGGAGGAAGAACTGAAGCCAAAAGAGGAAGCCACTAGCGGGTTTCAGAGGGCAGAGCCAGGACGCGGCAGGAACCGGGACAGAGCAGCTGCCTCCCCCCGTGTCCCCGGACTCGTCCTCTGCAAAGCCTCGGGTCTCCTTCCCGGCCCCCCTGCCTCCTCCCTGCGCGGGATCACCTGCAGGTTTCGGAGTCTCGACCATCTGGCTGGCCCGGTTGGGTGTTAGTTTAGACCTGATTCTAAACCTCAGATTCAGCTCCATCACTCCCATGCTCCTTCTGCCTGGGTCCTTCCTCTTCTCCTCCGTCCTGCCCTCCAGAACACCGACGGCAGGGAGGGTTGAGGGCAGGGAGAGCGTCAGGGCGGGGGCCTGTCTGCAGAAAGAGGTGTGCAGGCCCACCATGGGCAACACAGGAGCACACAGTAGATCCCTGCGAGAGAGCTGAGAGGCAAGGGAGTGGCCCCGGGCAGGTCACAGGTGAGTGGCTGCCCAAGGCGACAGAGAAGTGAGCAGAGCCGGACCTAGCGGACGCAGAGCTCATCGCAGCTAAAGGAGCTCGCAGAGGTGAAAGCAAAGACGCGAGCCCGAGCCCGGGCTGGCCCTCCAGCCCTGCACCCACCTGAACCCTGGGCCCCTTCACGGGGGGCGGCCCGGTGCTGGCCGCCACCTTTCCGGGGCTGCTCTGTGCTGCCCTCCCGGCTGTCCCCTGCTGATGGGGCGCCGCCTCCGTCTGGGTCCTCGATGTTGTGGCCACCGCGTTGTCCTGCACTGCAGTCCTTTCTCACGCTGCGAGAGAGAGAGATTGAGAGAGAGAGAGAGAGAGAGAGAGGAGCTCTCAGGGTCTTGCCAACACCCTTCTCCTGGAGTCATGTGCCCCCACTGTTAAGTTCACTGGTGGTCCCTCAGGACTGTGACCCAGAGGCGTCGTGGCCGTCTCTAAGTACTTAGTTTGTGTAACTCTACTACGGTCACACAATAATGGACTCGCCTACGGATGCATTCCGTAGAACATAGACCCACTGCTGAGTGACGTGTGACTGTACCACGGCACCCCCCACCACAGCCGTGTCTAGACCACGCTCTGCAGGTGAGCAGCACCCTGGGGTGGGGAGGGCAGCGTTTTTTTGTTTTTCTTAAGCTTGTTGTCGAATACATGAATAGATGCGCCGGAATGAACAAGCTCCGCTTTCCCCAAGAACCTGAAACTCCTCTGCATGTTGCAAAGCTGCCCGGAGTCCACCGCGGTAACAGGAGGCTCACTTCTACACTGAGCAAGGAGACCCGGTGCCCAGTGGGTGCTGGCGGACTCGGGCCACACCTGGGAGTCCTGCTCGGCAGGTGCAGTGGCTCCGAAGACCCCTGAGCCAGCAGCTCTGCAAGAACGCAGGCAGGTCCTCAGCCTGAGGAGTGGATAGGACCCTCTGCCTGCAGCCTCCCCCGACTCCACCCTGAGGTGCTTACTGACCAGTCAACGGGGCAGTGGCACCCCAGACAGAAGCGCCCGGGCTCTGTGTCCACCCTCCACAGCCCCCTGGACAGAGGCCTCGGGCCCCAGCCTACCTCAGCCAGCTGGCTCGGAACCATGTCCTGAGGCTGTCCAAGGTGACGGGCCCGCCCCAGACGCTCTTGAGCTGCCGGTGCGTCCCCAGGTAGGACGTGGTCAGCGGCGACACGTACATGGGGTAGCCCAGGGGCTGGTCGCAGGAGGAGTTGATGAGGTTCCGCAGCACCTGCTTGTTGTTCTGAATGCTGCCGCGCTCCGGATTGCGGTTGCGCAGGAAGATGAGCTCCTGCTGCTGCCCGGCCCACAGGCCCCGCACGCACTCCTTGTTCACCTGCGGGCCGCAGGGCCAGGGAGAGAAGCCCACCACCCTGGTTCCTAGTCTGCTCGTTTTCATCCAAGGATGAGCAGGGGGCTCTGGGGTGGGGCGTCCAGGACTGGGGACGTGGGACCTAAGGCTCTTGTCACGGTTAGTTCTGCAAAGCAGAAGGGAAACTGAGGCAACAGGGACGGCAAGATTCTGCTCTAGCGGGCTGGACAAAGCTAGGTGATAAACGAGACCTTGGGATGCATCTTGCTTGGAGAAAGGCTTGGGATTCTAGACAAGCAGAAAGTCCTGCCCCTTGTCTCTGGTGCATGTACCGGGATTCCTGCTCTCTGGGCAGGCACGGGCCTACGGGGGTCTGGGGTGCGCAGGCTGAGCCCGGCTCTGACCACCGGCCAGCACACCTCCGAGATGTCCCTCCGACTGAGGGCACTAGCTAGCAACCAGCAGGTCAGCGCTGGCCACGCCTGTCCCCGCTCAGCGCTGCCCGAGGCCCCGAGCGGCCGTACCTTGATCACCTTGAAGCTCAGGAAGCTCCGGTGCAGCATCACCACCTTGTACTCGTCCGCGCCCTCGTCCACCACGTGCCGCAGGGTCAGCAGCTCCTCCCGGTTGGCCAGCATGGCGCTCCTCCAGGCCGGGTCGCCCTCGTGACAGATCACCACTTTCTTCTGGAAGGTCTGGATGGCCTCGTAGAGCACCGCTGGGTCCTCGTACTCGTCTGGGCAGGTGAACTGGTCCTGGGGGAAGCCCGGGAGCCCCGTGAGCCGGCGTGGCTGACCGGGGCCGGGACACACAGACGATGGCCTGTAGCCACATCCTGAGCCACATCCTGGCCTTGTCCAGATCCCCAGATGGATGCAGAGGATTCCTCCTGATCGGCCAGCACAACCAAGGCGACGAGCTGGGGAAAGCGCTCAGGCTTCATGCTCTGAGACCCACTGGCCTGGCCAACACTCCTCGTCCTTCCTAGGGGACTCCCAGGTCCTCCCAGCAGTTCCTCGGGGCCAGTTGCCATGGGCCTACATCAAGACTCTCCTGACAGCCCGGAGAGTAGTTACGTAAGCAAGGAATGAACCATCTCCAAAGCTGTGCAGAGAAAGGGACCATGCTTCTGCCAGATGTGGTGGTGCATGCCTGTTATCCCAGTACTCGGGAGGCTGAGATAGGAGGATCTCAGGTTCGAAATCAGATCCGGCAATTTAGTGAGGCTCTCAGCAACCTAGTGAGACTGTTTCCAAATAAGAAATTTAAAAATTTGGTTTGGGGGGTATAGCTTGGAGGCAGAATGCCTCTGGGTTCAATCCCTAGTACTACAGAAAAAAAAGAAAGAGGGAAGGAGGGAAGGAGGAAGGAAGGAAGGAAGGAAGGAAGGAAGGAAGGAAGGAAGGAACGGAAGAAGAGAGAAAGAGAAAGAAGGAAGGAGGGAGGGAGAGAGAAAGCAAGAAAAAGAGAAAGAAAGGAAGGAAGAAATGAAAGAAAGAAAGCCATGCTTTCCCCTAAAGTTTCGGGCCTCTGCTTTCCCTAGAAGGCGTTGTACCTGGTGCAGCTTGAGGGACATTCTGATGGCCGGAGCGACCACCTTATGCAGCAGATCCATGTCGGCAAACACCCACTCGTCCCGGGCCGCTATCCTGAAGTCACCCTTGAAGAGGGCGTGGAGGCCGTACAGGAAGGAGTCCAGGCTAGAAGACAAAGTCCAGTTACCACTGCTGCGCACTGACATATGTTCAGGGTCTGGCTCATCTTCCGACCACAGGTGGAGTCTCCCAATTTTGGAATTCCCTTAAAATGTGGTTAGGCTGATCCAGCCAGGACAGGAAGGCACCCCAGACTCACCCTCAGCACCCCACGTCAACTCTAGCTAGATCTGGGTTCGGGGCCCCACAGGGGACTGGGGCCATCCCCGGCCACTTTAGGAGCCATCGGGGGTCCTGGGTGTGAAACCGAGCCCAGGCTGGTGCTCAGGGAGCTACAACATCAGGCTGGTCCGTCCCAAGGCTGCCCCGAAGGCACCAGCACCCAGTGCCTTATCTTCCTCCTTTGTGTTTCTGGGTGTCACTCCTGAGCTGTGCCGCTCATAATAAAAACTGGATTCCACCACCACAGCACGGAGGGAGAGAGGACCAGGAACCAAATGAAGCCCGAAACTGGCCATTTGGGTTCTGAAGCCCGTGTCCCTCCATACCACCCTTTCTCGATGCTAGAGGAGGAGGGGGCTTCGGGAGGGCAGGGAAGAGTGGACATGGGTTTCCCAGGGCCAGCCTGGTGTTCGGGTTCCAGGATATTTCCCCTTTGCTGGGTCTCCTGCCTTTCCACACACACATCACTAGATATCGACGTCTCACCAGGGAGGCTGCTCAGGGCCTGGAAGAGGACGGGGAGTGGGCGTGGGGAGAAGCACTCCTCCTGCGCTCCGAGGACAGGGAGAAGGGTCGCTGCTTGTGCTCGTTTACGCCACTACACTCTACAGCTCACCTGCAGCACCGAGGGCAGGTTGTGAAGAAAGCCCAAGAAGCAGCACCCTGCACGGGCCGGGCTGGCCGGGGGTTTCGGGACAGCGGGGTGGAAGGAGACCACCAAGGATGGCCGCTCCCCAGGATGCACTGAGTCGACGCACTGAGCAAGACTTCTGGTCCAACTCGGCGCCTCAGACCTCAGGGAAGCGGTCCACTGATGGCTGCTCTAGCATTCCACCCGGAAAAGCACCCCTATCACTCACTTCCTTCTGGAATGCCCTTGAAAAGACACGGAAGCTTTGCACATCAGAGCAGTGCAGCCTGGAACCGGTCAGGTCAGGCTCGGGTGCTGGGGCTCCGAGGAGCCTGGGGTCTTCTAGAAAGAGATGCAGGAGGCAGCCTTCCCCAAAGGTCTTTCCCCTCGCCAAGCAAAGCTTCCTGGTGCTGTGACTGCAGCCAGCCACCCAGGAAGCACTAAGGGGCAGCAGAGGCATTCTGCAGGGAGGCTAATCCTGGGGGAACGCCAGCGTTCCACTCCCAGCAGAAACAAGGGAGGCGCTTCCAGCATTGGCCAGGAGCTAAGTGTTCAAATGGGAGCGCCACTTTCTAGATAGCAGACAGGACGTTTCAGGAAAGGGTCTGAGAAGCCAAGCTGGATGGGCTCATACGTGAAGAAAGGAAAACAGTCCCTCTGGACGCAGGGGTGGAGAAAGGGCAAAGGAAGACTCGGGGACTTGCTCAGATGCCTGAACAACCCCCACAGACCCAAGGGAGGAGCGCAGAGGGAGGGGCTGGGTGAGGCGCCCTTTGCAGGACAGCTCCCTGCTCTTTTGCTCTGGGGAAACTCAGCTTCCACGGAAGCAGTGCTAAGGCGCTTGAGCGCATCCGAGGCCTCGCAGTGCACACTCTGGCTGTCCTTTCTCTCTGCACAGGAACTGAGGCAATGCAGTCTCAGTGCTGTTCTAAGGCAGTGATTCTGCAAACGTACACCCGAGCTGCCTTAGAATCCCACTTGGCTGGGGTTTAGTCCCTAGCATCTTACAGGTCAAAGCATCCTAAAAGGAAAGTGTTTCATTATCTGCCTTCTTCCCTTGAGAGGCTGAAGAGGAGGAGGTGGCTGGCGAGCTGTGCCGGGCAGCAGGGGTGGGAGGTGGATTGTGAGCCTGGCGATACACCTGCCGCAGTGCTGGTGTAGAGCTCTGCAGGGCTCTGTCTCTTTAAGACTCTATGGAGAGATGGCAGGCCTGCAGATGGAGCTGGCTGGGCTGTCCTTGCTGGGGGGGAGGGGGGGAGATGCAGGAGCCATTAGGCTGGCATCAGTGGGGACAAAGACAACCCTGCTCTTGGGCTCTCAGCCACCCAAGGAGCACGCCATCCCACCATGGAGCTGGGCAGCCAGCAGAGAGGGCTGGGAGGGCAGGCAGGCCCAAAGAACCAGAACGCACGTGACCGTGTGTTCCGGACAGAAGCCCGCAAGTGTAGCTGGACTCATCTTCCCCAAGGGCAGCTCCGAGCTTGCCTTGCGTCCCTCACGGCCAGGCCGGCCTCCAGCAGTCCCCTCGCTGAAGTGGGCGCACACTTGCATATGTCCAGCGGGGCTGGGGGAGGAACCTGGGGCTTGGCACAGGACCCCACGTGCCAGGCAAGTGCTCCGCCGAACCCTCCACACTCAGCCCCTTCTGTTTTCTCTCCTTGAAACTGGGATGTTCCCTCCCTGTTCCTAGATTCCGATCTCAGCTGGGGAACCTGATTTCAACCTCCTAAGCCAGGACCTTGCATCCTGCTTACTTTGTCTCTTTCTCCTCTAGAGTCTGGCTTCTGAGTTTCCAGCCCCGGTGGGGCAGGTGGATCTTAATCTCTCGTGCAGTGTGACAGCTGGTCCCACTGTGGGGTCTCGTCTCCCACAGAAGGTCAGGAGGAGAAGCAGAGGTGGTGGCCAGGTTTCTGAAGACTTGTCTCTGCAGGCCGCTGTGTCTGAGGAGGGGTCTCTGGTCACCACGGTAACCTCCCACCTCAGGGAAGTAGGTGAGGGCTTGACAGAACACACTTAGGTCTGGCTTCTTCTGCGATGACTTTTTCACCTTCAAAGTTTCTGTCTTTTTGGAATTCTCATTGACTCCAAGAGTCAGCAGATTTTTTCTGCAAACCGATCTGTTGTGTTGTGAAACGCGGCCATCTCCTCTTAGTCTTCTCTGGATAAGTGGAGTAGCAGCCAGGACCTAGCTGTTACCTCGTACCCGTGAAGACAAGCCCACCTCCTAGCCTGACTTCCCACTCAGACGTGCCATGGCTCTCTTGAGTGGGAGACAGAGTTCTTCAAGAGAGACATATCCTGTTATGGTTACATAAAGAATGCCCCCTGAAGAGCTCATGTATTAATCATGTTCAGAGTTGATGTGATTAAGTCACGAGGGTTGTAACCTCATTAGTGTGCAACTCCATTGTAATGGATTTACTGCGTGGTTGCCTAGGCAGGTGGGTGTGGCTGGAGAAGGTGGGTCCCTGGAGGCATGACTGTAGGGACTGTGCTTGTGTCTCTGAATCGCCTTGCTTGCTTGCTCTCCTGCATCTGGCCCCCGTGATGTGAGAGCACAGCCCCTCTCTCTCGTCTCTCTGCCTCCTGCTGCCAAGCTCTGAGATCTGGAGACCCCAGCCTCACACAGACTGAACCTGAGGTCTCAAAAAAAAATGAGCAAGTAAACCTTCCTTCCTGTAAGTTGTGTGGTCAGTTGTTTTGTATTATACAGTGAGAACGATGACCAAGATGTATCCCCAACCTCAACTTTAAGGAACCCTCAGTGTTTGCTGGCCACATCTGCACTGACCAGTTCCATCTCTGTAACCGGTCAGTGTCTTATTCTACTTGTAGGCTGAAATTGCTCAGGGCACTTTGCTGGGGCACTCTGGCTCACTTGCCTTCAGGATGCCATCTAAGACGACGCCCCATGTACTCTGGCTTTCGCAAGCACATATTTTTCTTTCTTGGGAAATGTCTGTCAAAGCGCGGCCCCTTTTGCAAGGTCAAAACATTTCCCCAACAAATCTGTCAAGGGCAGCAGAGACTGTGGCTTATGCCAGGTGTGATGTGAAACTTCCCAGGAGGAGTTAGTATTCAAAAGTCCTCTGGGACTCTTTAACATGGAAGAGGTGAGGATGACGTGTTGGGTCTCATAAAGCACACCTGCGGCATACTCGTGATTGAAAAATGTATACAGGGGCAGAGTTCACACACACGCTCACACGTGCGCTTGTGCACACACGCAGATTATGGGCCACTCTCACTTTGAACATGGATATGATTACAGTAAATGAAACAGTTGTGAATTGAATCTATCATTGTATAAATGATAGATTTTAATTGTGGGTCATGACTGAGTAGAGCTTAACTCAGAATCACAAGGCTGTCTCCACATGAGGGAATCTATAATGGTAATGACTTGTTCTGCTGATAGATTGAGGAAGAAGGTTGTGATCATCTGAATGTATCCCTCAAAGTTCTAAAAAAAGAAAATCCTGTCTTTAAACAAAGCTTTAGCATGCTAGGAGGAGAGGGAAGCTCTGTGACTTGATAACAATGGTCTAATAAAAACCTAAAACAAAAGTTATGCTTAAAAATAAAGCTCTAGAGCTTTATTTTATTTATTTATTTATTATTAATTAATTAATTTATTTACTGGGACTGGGGATTGAACCCAGAGGTGTTCTACCTCCGAGCTCCACCCCTAGCCCTTTTTATTTTGAAAAAGGGTCTTGCTAAGTTGCTGAGAGTCTCCCTAAGCTGTTGAGACTGGCCTTGGACCTGTGATTCTCCTGTCCCAACTACTGGGATCACGGGCATGTGCCACCACCCCAGATCCCTTTTATTTATTTATTTTTAAAAACAAAACAATTTATGGAACCCTGGCATAGGAGACATGAAGCATAGCTGTTGGATGAAAGAGAGAGGGGTCCTGCCAGGCTACTGCCTCCAGTGGTGGCGGGGAGTCAGACAGACATACAGACAGGCAGACAGGCAGACAAGTGGGTTTTGCCTTTAACAAACTTCTCACCAATCTTATAGCAAAAATTGTTCAAGTCAGATATGCAGAGGTCCCCTTTTGCAGAGCGCCATGCCAACAATATCACACAAAAATACCGAAGATAGCCCAAGTAGAGGAGAGAGGACAGGAGGGGGACGCAAAGGCCCCTTTCTCTGTTACGTTCTAAACCCTGGCTGCGTCCTGAAGTCACAGAGTGAAGCACGCCCCAGCCACACAGCTCCCGGCAGAGTCAGCCACTCTGCGGGTGGACGGGGTCATCGGAACCCATGAAAGGCAAGTTTGTGGGCATCTAAGGGTCGGAACTGCCAGCCAAGATGACACCAGGGGGCAGGCAGCGTTCAGAACCGCGGGCCCGCAGCACTAAGTACCAAAGAAGTGGGTACGGCAGCCGGGGTCTGGTGACTTGGAGGCGAGGGCTGAAATTGCTCAGGGCACTTTGCTGGGGCGTTGGAAGCTGCAGCCAGGGTACCACCCCAGGGCTAGGGCCAGAGGCGGGGCCGCAGAGAGCTTAGGTTTATTTTTATCCTTTAACAAAAGAGACTGGGGCTGGGTGTGATGGCGCTCACCTGTAATCTCAGTACTTGGGAGGCTGAGACAGGAGGATGGCAGGTCGAAGCCAGCCTCAGCAACTTAGTGAGGCTGTTAGCAATTTAGAGAGACACTGTCTCAGCCGGGTGTGGTGGTGCACGCTTGTAATCCCAGCATTTGGGAGCCTGAGACCGGAGGATCTGGGTTCGAGGCCAGCCTTAGGTACCTAGTGAGGCACTCTGCAACTTAGTGAGACTCGGTTTCAAAATTAAGAATAAAAAATAGGACTGGGGGTGTAGCACAGAGGCAGAATGCCCCTGAGTTCAATCCCCAGTACTGCAAAAAAAAAAAAAAAAAGAGAGATACTGTCTCCAAATTAAAAAAGGAAATAGGGCTGAGGTAGCTTGGAGGTAGAATGTCCCTGGGTTCCATCCCCAGCAGCACACACACACACACACACACACACACACACACACACACACGAAAGAAAAGGAAAGAGACCTGGGCTCTTTCTACACACAGGCAAGAGATCCAGGACAGACAGGAAAAACAGGAGGGCGGCATTAAGGGATTCCCACGGAGGTCTGCACCAGCACAAGGGGAGGGTTTCCTTGGGAGAGCAAATAGAGACAGGAAACTAAGATTCCTGAGCATCAGTTGTGCCAGGTACTGGGCTAGGTGCTTCAGATGCATAATCTCATTGACCCTTAGCGAATCCAGGAGGACTTTTATAGCATAGAAGCCCCCATCCCCAGAATTCCTGGATCGGGACTGTCCGTATTAATGACATTTCCAGATCTAATACTCCAAAAGGCCAGTGACCAGAGAATGTCCCTGCAGGTCTAACCGCACCTATCGAAGAGAAAAGGATCGGAAGGAAATACATTCTACCTCCGAGCCACACCCGGCCTTGTTTTATTTTGAAACAGGGTCTCACAGAGTTGCTGAGGGCTTCGCTAAATTGCTGAGGCTGGTCGCGATCCTCCTGTCTCAGCCTCCCAAGTACTGGGATTATAGGTGTGCACTGCCACACCCAGCTTAAGTCCAGCTTTAAAGTAAGGAGAATGACCGACCGACCTGTACAAATCTGCATACCAGCGTGAGAAGCCCCAGCTGTGTGCCCAGGTACCTGATGGCCATGTTGTGCGCTGCGGTCCCCAGAGCTCTCCTCCCCAGGATGCACAGGGCGAAGGACAGGGTCACCAGGGGGGAGTCCTCGTCACTGTCCAGGGTCTTTGAGGGCTGAAAGAACAAGGGGGTGAACTCAGCTTTCACAAGGGATCCAAAGGGAACAGACAGTGCAGAATCCTGTGCGGAGCTGGCGGGACCCTTAGGTGGCCATTGAGCGCATCCCGCAGCCCGGGGAGAGGAGCCCTGCTTCCTGAGGCAGGGAAAAAATAAAGAGGGGAGAGCTGGTTTGGGGGAGGAAGGGGGTGAAGATGCGGCTTGCAGAACTGATCCTCTGAGGCTCCGAGGACTGCACCTGGGGTCACAAACAGGGTGGAGCTGCGGTCCAAGGAGGGCACACTGTCCTCGAGGCCAGGGAAGCACGGGCCAGGGCCTCCTCCCCGCCCGGAGGTGAGCGGCCCTCAGACTGGCCATAAATCCACAGCCAACAACCAAATTAAAGGAGTGATCTGAGGTCAGCTTAAGAGGGGGCTACAGAAGAAATTCAAAGTCAAAATAGCGTTTGCAAGGAGAATGAAATATCACAAAAGCTGGCGGAGGACGAGGGACTGGCGCCGTCGCTGGAGCTGACCACGTCAGCAGGTTCAGAGCCGGCTCAACCAAGCCCAGGCCAGTATCGCCACATTCCTCTGCGTTGTCTGAAGAAAGCAGGCATTGCACTGGCTTTCTCTGCCACGTGCTTTAATTGCTCAACAGAAACCAGAGCCGGGGTTCTGTGGACTCTCCACCCGCAGACCCCACGCTTCCTCAGCTGCCCAGGGAGTTGCTTTCAACTCAGATCTTCCTTCTCCATCAGTATCGACCTTCCAAATCCTGAGACACAAAGGGAATCGCCTTTTCCTACAGTCCTCCCTGCCCCCTCTCCTACTCGTGGGCGCCTTCTCTTCCCTTTGTAAGTGGCCAGTGTCCTTGGCTTCGTTTCTCTGAGAAAGAAGGGTTTACCTCCAGATGCTTCCTAGCCCAGAAGTGTAGGAAAACAGGCACAGCTACAGAAGTAACTCCTCGGACGCCCTGATCACTACACGGATGCAGTGCAGCCATGATTGAAGCACAGAGACACTTCCTGATCCCAGCCCAGAAATGCTCCAGGTGGCCATCTCAAAGTGTAATTGGAAACGGAGAGGTTCCCTGTGCCCGAATTCCTTGTAGGATCTTAAAATGGCGCTGACCCTGAGCACAGTATAAAGGGACGCATATACCTTCAAGGCTCCTTCATACAAGCTATATTAATTCTCCCACTTAATTTTGCTTAGCTGTTAAATAAATATTTGCCAAACACTATTTTTTCTCTTCTCTTTTGTAACAATCCTCTAGGATGAGGTGGGTGGCCATTGACTCTTGTTCTTCAAGTGTGTGTTCAACGCCCAGTGCCCCGCTCCCCTGCTCCTCCTGCTCCCCGCCTACCTCTTGTCTCTTCCCTGCACAGTACTGAATCCATTCCAGGTACACGTTGCAGTAGCTAGCGCGGGTTATCCCCTGGAGACACGGGACGTAGTCGTCGTCGATGTTCATGTTGAACATGGCCAGGTCGCGCTCGATGTGGTGCCACTTGGCAAAGGGCTGCAGGGACTTGAGAAGCGCCTCGTTCTTGACCCAGGAGAGCAGCTTGGGGGACGTCACCATGTAGTATATTATGCTCTGCAGAGAGAAAGCCGGATATTGAGCTCGTAGGGCCATTCTAAACCTGGGAAGAGTTTCTAAAAAAGAGTTTTAAAACCAACGTCAAGTGAGTAGGAAACATGAGGTCCCCGAATGCAGCACCAGTTGTGTTTACTGCTCAGAACCCACCCATCCGAGACATTCTAGAACGTTCTAGAACTGAATTAGCTGTCTTGTCGCTGTAATCAAAACACCTGACAAGGGTGACACAGAGGAGGAAAGGTTTATTTGGTTCGTGGTGCCAGAGGTTGAGTCCAAGGTTGGCCATCTTCAAGGAAAAAGACATCATGTAGGCAGGGCAGAGCAGAGGAAAGCTGCTCCACTCATGGCAGCTGGGAAGCCCAGAGAGAGAGGGAGGGAGGGACCAGGCACCTAGAGATACAGATCCCAAGACCTCGCCTCCAGTGACCCCTCTTCTTCAGCTACCTGCCACAATCACCACGTGAGTTATTAAACCATCTAGGGACTTGTTCACTGATGAGGTTGGCGCTCTGCTTCAACGATTCCACCTCTGAACACTGCTACATCACCAACACATGAGCTTTTCTGGCAGACATTTCAGATCCGAGCGCTAACACAGGTCATCGTAGCAAAAAGGAAAGTGGGAAGAACTTGATGACAACAGAATGTAAAATTGCAGGATTTCTGTGATGAGGAAGGGCGACAGGCAGCCCTGCACTCTTTGGGAGCTGCAAAGAGGACAGCCCTGTGTTCCTGCGGGATGCTGAGGATGCCCGGCCAGGCCGATCCTGCGGGAAGACCCTGGGTGCAACCCAGCCAGAGTGTTTGATGAACTAAAATGGCACAACTCCATGAAAAATAGTGAGACTGTGACACATGCACACACTTACAGCTGACACCCAGGCTATGTGATGTGTCCAAAAATAGCCCAAGTGTCCCAGTAATCAGGCACCATACTTATGAGCCCCAGTTGGGGAAAATGCCACCCTCCAGCTCTATTATTCTGAGTCACACTTTGTGGAAGCCACCTGGTAGTTTTTGAGTCAATTCACCCTTTAAGAAAGCCCTGACTTTCATGCAGCACTGAGTTTGCATTATAACCCCCAAATGGAAGTGGCGCCCAGGGCCGTTGAGGCCACGGGGACCTTGGGAACGTGGCCACGCATCTCATCTTGAAATCATGAAGGATGAAGGGCTTAGTGGTCGATACAGAGAACAGAACGTGTGCTCCGTTGGAGCCGGTGACTGGATGGCCTGGTGTTTATAAAACACACTCCTTCCAAAGTGGTAAAAGAGAAGGCAGCGTCTGCTGGACGGACGGGGACAGAGGCACCCCTGAGGCCGCACAGGGTGTGTGGGTGGCACAGACGCCTTTTCTAGGGAGCTGCCCGCCCCCCTCTCCACCCCTCCGTCGCTCTGCTGGGGAATGGAATCCAGGCATCCGCGGTCCTAGGTTCTCCAAGCGTCTGGTTTCAAGGCCTTTCAGGAGTCTGAGCAGGGGAGCCGACCGCCTCCAGGTGGCCTTAGATTTGGAATATAATATATGGTATCAACTATCTGTCTATATACATATGATATCAACTGCCTATAAACATATATATGTATGGTATAAACTATCTATACACATATATATGGCACTAAACATGCATATACATATGTGCATATATATACACATATGATATATATATTACATGTATATAAATTTTGCTTATAATAAAGTAATTTATAAATTAGGCACCATAAGATATTAATAATAAACAATAAACTAGAACAATTATAACAATACAATGTAATAAAAGTTATGTAAGTGTGCACTCTTGTCCCTTCTCTCAAAATATTTTACTGTCCTGTAGATCTTAGCAACTTTGACTTAAGCTTTTTTACCCTTTAGTCAAGAACTTTCACCTTTCATTTGAAGGAAGCACTTTACATCTTCCCTCATCCTTTTGTCCTTACCAGCATCACTAGTCTTGTGTGCTGGGGCCATTAGTAAGTAAATCAAGGGTTACTTGAGCCGGGAATGGTACACGCCTGTAATCCCAGTAATTGTGAGGCTGAAGCAGGACGATCACAGGCATGAGGCCCAACCTCAGCAACTTAGCAAAACCCTCGGCAGCTAAGTGAGACCCTGTTTCAAAAGCAAATGAATAAATAAATAAAGTATGGGGATGTATCTTGGAGGTACAATGCCTCTCAGTTCAATCTCCAGTACATACATACACACATAATTAAATAAATAAATAGATAAATAAATAATGTATGTTACTGGAACACAAGCACTGAGATATCGGGATAATAATCGACCTGAGAACAGAGACAGCTACCAAGTGACTACGGGGTGGGTAGTGTCCCCAGGGTGGATACCCTGGGCAGAGGGTGATCCCCATTCCAGATGGGTCACAGCAGGAGTCTTATCATGCTTCTTATGCAAGATCTTATCATGCTTCTTCCCACCCTGTCCCCGGGAGGAGACTTGCTCCCAACGGCATGTTTCCTGAACAACGGAGACAAGTTGTTGTCGACCTCCACGTGCGTGGGGGAAAGGCTGGCAGTGCCAATCTTGACCGGATCAGTTAGCTCAGTTAGCTGTATTTTTAAGTTTTTATCATGAGCTAAAAAAAAAAAAAAAAAAAATACTTGTCATTCTAAAGGGGCCGATTTGCAGAGACTCCAGCGTGACACTATAATTCAAACATCGAGGCTCGTTAACATTTCTAGGATTCTTATGTTGATCTTCCCCATCATTACAAGCACCCTGCGAGGTGGTGGAAGGGAAGAACAGACCCGTGTGAGAGGACAGGCTGCCTCCAGTGCCCAGCCTTAGAGCTGATGCCGGGGGAAACCTCACGCTAAGCAAAGCCCCGTAGCATTGCTCAAGACCAAGATGGCTCCCAAGCCTGGCTGGATCTCCAGCAAACCTCATGCTAAGCAAAGCCCCGTAGCATTGCTCAAGACCAAGATGGCTCCCAAGCCTGGCTGGATCTCCAGCAAACCTCACGCTAAGCAAAGCCCTGTAGCATTGCTCAAGACCAAGATGGCTCCCAAGCCTGGCTGGATCTCCAGCAAACCTCACGCTAAGCAAAGCCCTGTAGCATTGCTCAAGACCAAGATGGCTCCCAAGCCTGGCTGGATCTCCAGCAAACCTCATGCTAAGCAAAGCCCCAAAGCATTGCTCAAGACCAAGATGGCTCCCAAGCCTGGCTGGATCTCCACTTCGGCTGGGGAGAGACCGCGACAGCTGGTGCACTGCGTAGTTACCGGGGAGCTGCTCATTCCACCCCTCCCCCCCACACCTCATAGATGCTCCGGAAGCAGAGTGTACCTTGATGTAGTATCGGATGAGGATCCTACGGAGGTCAAACACCTGCAGCATGGTGGCCGCGTTGTTGTCGATGATGCTGTAGCCCTCCAGGATGTACTGCGTGCGTGTCACCTCCCAGGTGAGCCAGCGGAGGTGGAAGGCAGCGTTGCAGGACAGCAGATGGGGCAGGTGGCCCGGCTTGCAGCAGCAGCAGCCTCTGTCATCCTCGTCGCCTTCCATGATGGCCTCCACCTCCCTCTGCTGGCAGTAGGTTCCTGGCCAAGCACAATGGATTCCAGTGAGGTGCAAAGTCACACTGCCACTTTGCATGGGTGCGGCTTTCCCCGTGCCCTCGTGGGAGGGAAGGTGCTGGACAGAGTTGACGTCCGGACATTTGTTTATGCTAAAAATAACCAGTAGCTCTTCTATGCATTCATTATATATGTAACATATATATATACATATATGTGTATATATATATATATATACACATATATGTATATATATACACACACACATATATGTATATTTTGCGGTACTAGGGATTGAACCCAGAAGCATTCTACTTCTGAACTACACCCCCAGCCCTATTTCTGTATTCTTTATTTTGAAACAATTTCACTAAATTGCAGAGGGCCTCACTAAATAGCTGAGGCTGGCTGCGAACCTGCCATCCCCCTGTCTCAGCCTCCCAACTACTGAGATTACAAGTGTGCACCACCATGCCCAGCTCATTCATAATATTTTTGAGGCTCATCCCCCCATTTTTTGAGCTGGGGGAGCATGGGTGCTAAGGCTGAAATGCAGGTTGGTGATAGCTCTGACCTTCGGGTCCTAACTGAGCAGGCAGGTGGCTACGGAAGGCCGCAGTGGAGGTCTTTGTACCTGGTGGCTTCATGAATAAGGGAAATGGAATGATACACTTAAACAAAATAATAAATATTGGGAGGCTGAGATAGGATGGTCCCAGGTTTGAGGGCAGCCTCAGGAATCTAGGGAGACTCTCTGCAACCTAATGAAACCATTTCAAAAAATAAAAAGGAGGCAGAGATAGGAGCATAGCTCCTGGGTTCAATCCCCCATTCCACAAAAAAGAAAAGTTATGTTTTGACTAATCTCTGAGCGAGATGGTCATAAAGTTACTGAACCAAGTCCATTTACTTGCCATTCAAAAGGGCCAAGAATAAGTCCTTGGGGACAAGGATGAAGGTTTATTTGGGAGGCCAGCATATCAAAGAAGATGGGAGACTATCACCACCAGGGACCACCTTTGGGAACTTGGGTGTGCAAAAGAGCTTCATAGGGAGAGGAAGTTTAAACAGGGAGGCAAGGGGCAGGAAAGAGTGGGTGACTGGGGACTCATGGGTGCTGTTCCCATCGCCTGGAATGGAAGTTGTCTTGGAGGTAGAGAGAGAAGCTAAGCAAGTTCAGGTCAAATCAACCCTGTATACAGGTTTGGATGAAACATTCTCAAATGATCAACATGTGTAGGTGCCCAGCTGTGCAGAAATCTGACCCATGGTTAAGGTAGTGATGGAGAAAGACACATGTAACGGCAGAGATATTGAGCCTTTCCATTCTGAACCAGTCACTCTTTGGGCATCTGCAGGCCCAAGTGGAGAGTCAGTGTTGGCAGCAAAATCAGCCTTCAGGTGCCTGAAAAGTAACCCTGGCAACCGTTACCATCAGGACCCACACATCACAGGGGTTATCTACAGCAGAGCTAGTGGGAGAGGAGTAACAGATTGCCCGGCTGGGTGGCCTCCAAAATTAGTGGGTTTTTAAAAGTCAACTAAAAACAAGTGAAGACAGAGGTTAGGTTTTCCCTCAGTTACAATTAGACATCAGAAATGGAAAACTACGACCTTCAAATCATAATGCATACACCGAGCTTTTAGGACAACAATCGGTGAAATAGGAGTGCAGATCAGGAAGGAGATGGAGAGGGCTGTGTAACGTTGAGAATAAAACAGTGATCGTTAGACCTTAGGGTTCCACCCGTCTTGCTCCAAGACCTCATTAATTTGAGTCTTAGATGAAAGCATTCTTTTCTAAACATTTCGAGGGCCTCTTAGCTCATCTGTAATGTAAAGCTTTTTTCCCCTCTGGGGAAGAGGTATTGAGTGCATAACTGGACTGCAAACAAGAGAGTCGTCATTCCAGCCACAAGCTCTGGGGCATCTGGAGTCAGCAGCAAACACCATCTTCTGATTGACCCGTGCACTGGGACCCCAGGACTGCAGGCACTGGGCTCCAGGGTGGGGACCCTCACCCCCATGGCACGCAAACAACACTTTGCTACAAGATAATCATATAAGTTAGGAAGAAGCACTCTTCCAGTGGAGGAAGTAAGACAATAGGTAACAACAAGGACGAAGCTTAAGAGAGGCCCTTCACTTGAAGGGATGGGCCACCCGGTTAAATGACACACCTCAGACATCTGAGTTCTTTCCAATCTTCTAACTCTTCATTCTTCCACCCTTCTCTAGCATGTATCACATTAGGCTGAAAGCCAGGCTTGTGTTTTGTTTTATTTTAATTCATCAACCCAGGAGGGTTGGGTTGTGTAGGCAGGTGAACACAATCCCACACCCAAGCACACCTGTACATGTGTCTGCGTGTGCGTGAAGAGGATGGAGTGTCTGGCGTGTAGCCCTCCAAGCAATGTCAGCGTGGTGGCCCAGAGAGTGCGGGCGACTGTCCATGCCGGGGGAGGAAAAAGGAAGGGTGGTTTGACATGAAGGAGAGCTCCAGCTTGGGAGAGACGTCACTACTGCCAACGGTGTAGACCCTCAGCTCAGGGAGGTCCCTGACCTTCCAAGCTGAGGGACAAAGACTCATCTCAGGATCACTGGGAAAGAATGAGAAGACGAGAAGGTGCTGGCTTTGCCGTCCAAATGCCCACGTTCTCAGCGAGGCTCAGGAGGATTGGAGTTCTTGCCTTCCTTCTGAAGGAAATTCCCAAGGTCTAGCCACCATGGACCTTTCGCAGTTCTGGTGGGGGTGATGTGGAGGGACATGGTGGGTGGCCTCTGTAGTTGCTTCCATTGGAACTGCCCCTGGGCACCTGGAATGTGGCCCTGTTCTCATGGTGTAAGTCACTGGGGGAGAGAATGCACACGCTTTTTTTTTTTTTAATTAGTTTTTGGAGAGTTTTAAGTTATTTAGTTCTGATAGACAAAAAGGGCTAATTAAAGGTCTGGAAACTTAGCTTGTGAGCCAAGTATGTCCTTCTAGTTTCCAGAAGAGCAGGTACAGCTGGCACCCCTTTAGACTCCTTTGTCACATCTACCAGTGTCAGGCTGGGCGGACCTTCTTCATTTGCATCCAGTTCCAAAAAGGAATGAATTCAGTCTAGAAAGCCATGCACAGTATGAAAGCAAGTGAGTACATTTACATGAAAACGGGGGATAAGGAAGGAGGGAGCAGGACGGCAAGGTCAAGGTCCCGCTACGTTCTGTACTATCCTGTGCATTGACCCAGGGCCGACTGTAGGTTTTGCTCCGGGATTTCCAGCGGCCAATGTAGAAAGCAAAGTTGAATAGTTTCTTGTGTCCTTAGGACAAAAGCAAAATAACTGCTTGGAAAGTTCATAGCTATTTCTGGCAAAGGCACCAGAGACATTATCCCCGGGATCCTCATGAGAACAGTGTGCAATATGGCACTGCCGCCCTCAATAACACAGCAGAGTGCAAACACAGGGTTTCCAAGCTGTTGCAATGCTTCAGCGTGGGATGGCAGAACACCGTCAAAGTGCAATTGAGCAAAAGCATTTAGAAGTGGCCAAATCAAGCCAGCCTCAGTTACCTGGGTTTCTAGAGGAAGGGTGTCATCCAAGGCAGACTCTAGAATTTTTTTTTCCCCTGCGGTGCTGGGGATTGAACTCAGGAGTGTACTAAATCTGAGCTCCACCTCCAGCCCTATTTCACTTTTTTAATATTTGGAAACAGGGTCTCATTAAGTTGCTGAGAGCCTTGCTAAGTTGCTGAGGTTGGCTTCGAACCTGCAATCCTCCTGTCTCAGCCTCCACGTATGACTGGGATTCCACGTGTGCACCACCGTGGTCGGCATAGAAATGTTTAAAGACTGGGAGAACTTCATGACTTTCAGGAATGCTCTTGAGATGCACAATTTCTGCTGTAGCCTGGATATTTTCCCTCAAAATTCATGTGTTGATTATGTGGAGGGGTGATGGTATTGGAGGTATTGGGTCATGAAGGCAGAGCCCTCCTGAAAGGAAGCTCAGTTTTATGTTGCCTTCAGGAAACATTCTTACCTAGTGGAAGGAAGGAAGGAAGGAAGGAAGGAAGGGAGGGAGGGAAGGAAGGAAGGAAGGGAGGATAGTTGGTTAAATAAGAAAAGGATATGCAAGGAAAGAATAACTATTTTTAAAAAATCTATTGGTTGTGGAAATTAAAAAAATAAAAATTAGTTTTGCAAAAATGTGTTCCTAAGTATTAAATGGAACCACCTTTGTAGGACAGTTTCAGCAGCTCAGCTTCTTGAAAACACATCTACTGTAGGTCTAGCTGACGCTACCTGGAGCCAGGCGCACTCCATGACCTCTCATCTCATCGCTTCTGAATTTTCCCCGGAAAGATCCAACATGGTGTCCTGATTTACACGTGATTCCGTTTCACACCATTCTCCCCATAGCGGGTTTACCTACTGCAGAACACCTACTCAAAGAACCAGCCACCAGCTCCCCACCCCCAGTCAACGGAACAAGCATTATACTCTTCCGCTCTTGTGGCTTCTCATTAGCACCTGGCATGACCGTAACTCAAGCAACGGAGTTCTACCAATGCCCACTATGAAGAGAGCCCTACCTCGGAATTCCAGCCCTCGGAGTTGGAAGGTGACGAGGCCGTTTCCAATTTCGATCAGGTGGACGAAGGCGTTGAGGTCATCGGAAGCCAGGATGAAGCAGTCGCCTGAGCTGTAGTTGCCCCAGCGACCCAGAGCCAGGTCTCCACAGAGGGACTCCTGGAGGGTCCTGGTCAGGTGCTCATAGAAGATGGAATTGAGGTTGTTGTCATCGCCCCCTAGAGGTAGACAAGGGATGGGGTGGTGAGGGCTTGCTGCCCGCAGACTTGAGGAGGGGGAGGTGCCATTGCACTGAGGAGAAACCCGCCTCACTGTACCCACAAAGGGACCTGTTCTTCACCCATTTTAGTAGATATGAGACTCTCCTGCTTTTTCCTTCTGGTCTCTCTGGGGCAACCTCCTCTATCCAAAGGGGTTGAATTACTTTATTACTTTATTATTAATTATTTATTGTGGTGCTGGAGATTGGACATGGTGCCAGGGGCATTCTACCTCTGAGCTACACCCCCAGCCCTATTTTATTTTTTATTTGGAAACAGGATCTCACGACATTGCTTGAAGCACCACCTAAGTGCGAATGGCTCACACATTCCTACCTTGGGCTGTGATCTCTGGTCTCTTAGACCGTACACCTGCTTTCCTACTTAACGTCTCCTCCTGTCTGTCTCCCATGTGACTCCACGGGCCCTGTTCCCCATCCACAGTGTTGACACTGCTGTTCAGACAGCCTTTGAGGGGCCTTCTTTCCCTCTCCTCCATTGTATCTTCTTCAAATGTATTTTTTAAATTCTTTCTGCCTTTCCCAATTTCTTTTACCCCTATCCTGGCCAACCTATAGTATTTCTGCATGGGAATTGTAATGGAGTGGATTGCAACAAGGAGACAGGGAGGAGATGGGCTGATAGAACACCCTGCTTCCCAGGGAAGGCCAGGGCTGTGTGGAGGGCTGGAGTCCAGGGGCATTTCCTGTGCCTCTACTGGGCCCTGCCTCCTGCCCGTCCTCTCTGGGATCTTGCAAGATGAGGGCTAGGAGCTTCTTGAGAGAAGGCGAGATTAACTGGGAAGTCTTCCTGGTCTGTGTTCTTGTGGTAGAAGAGGCGCCGGGAGGACCTGGGAGACAGGGGCACCAGGACTTCTATTTCAAGAGGAGCTTCTCTTTGGGAAAGAAATCTTGACTCTAGAAGGCCAGAGAGGCATATACTTGCCCTAGAAGGAAGACAACTAAAAGTAAAACCCAAGGATCCCTTCGACTTGTCGATTGCAATGGAGGTCCCAGGTAGATGCAGGTCCACCCGAGCGATCTTGCTCTATGCCCTTGGGCAGGTGGTAGTAGGGTGGGGGTGCAGCATGGCAAAGACCCCCAAGCACGCTTACACAAGGAAGAGGGCCAGTAGGTCTCTGAGAAATCTATAAGGCAACACTCAGGTAGGGAACAGTTACAGCCGAATTAAGATGGATGCATCGTAAGGTGATCTGACTAACGGGAGGAAGCTGCCCAGTAGGCTGAGCGGTGGACAGGCCTGCGGAATGTCCGCTGCTCTCTCTGCAGGGGAAGCCTGCCTGACCTGCCGTTATATCACTTTCAGTGGTCAATCAGCAGGCAGCCGGAGAGGCTAATTAAAGATTACTGTTGCTCTCCAGCACTTTTAAAGGAAAGCTCTGAATGACAGAATTAACCTTTGCTTAAGTATTCAAATGGTTCGACCTTTAAATCAAATAAAACAATTAAAATCACTAAAAGTAGAGATTTGACTTGGGCCATCTTCACAGAACACACTGACCACTCAGCGGCATAATTACTAAAAATGAGGCAACAATTATAAGTAGCTGAAAGCCTGGTGTGCTTATAAAACTGTCCCTGTGCCCAGCATTGATGGCCCCACAACGTGACAGAACCCCACGGCTGCACACCAGGGCTATTCTCCTGTCCCTCCTTCCCCCCTGATACTGACTACCTTCTACTAAAACTAAACCTGTCTCTGCAGGTACTTTCAGATTTTACATTCTGATTCTTTGTTAATCAAGTTATTTGCAATGCAAACATATATGGTCCCAACTTTCGGATAGTTTGACTTGACGAATTTTGACTTTGCAATGATGGGAATAGATCATTGCAATATGCCCCCCCAGTAGACATTGTTTTCAAATTTTGATCTTTTCCTAGGCTAGCAATCTATGGTCTAAGACTCTCATGAAGCTGAGCAGTCAGCCTGGGATCACAAGAGGAAACAGCTGAGATGCTACGGTGTGCTGTGTTGCTAAGCTATCGTGTTCAGTAGATTGCACGCATTGAGACTTAGTGATATTTTTAGTGCACACAGGGTCACCAGAGCATCTGTCTAGATAATGGGCATGATAAAATCCTTCCTAGACAAAATCTTAGGCACAAAGAAGAGAGTAGGGCCAATAAAAATATCTGCCTGGGCTAAAATTAGTTGAAATTTGCATTCTGATAAGAGAATGGTTAAAATGAGATAGGTTGTAGGGGAAGAAGAGAAGTCAAAATTTCCTAGCTGGTAACTCTTTTCATAGCATAATGTTGACCAAAGTGTCTTAAGAGTTCTTGATCCTGGACCCTGGAATGGTTTGTCTTTGAAGACATTATGAGGCAGATATTTTTCTAAAAGACCAATCCTAAGGTTTCTGGTCTGTGTTTGATGTTTAGCATACACAAAACAAAATGTCTTCACAGAGTCATTCGTTACTGAACAGAAGTATCAGATCAATTCTAAGTAATGGAGGGTGTATTTCCAAACCAAATCCAGATGCTTGATCTGTGTGTTTGCTTGGTTTGATTCTATGGTCGGCATTTTTTACCACCACGTTCATTGTCCCCACCATGATCAGAGAGAGTGCATTTAATTCCTCTTTGGGAATCCATCCATATAACAAAGTAAATAAAAGTTTAAAGAGAAGATAAGGATGTCTTCTTACCTGGATCCCTTTCAATTTGGACCGCCAGTCTGGTGTTGGAATTATCCACTCGTTTTGTACTAGAAAGAGCCACAAAGGGTAAAAGGTCATGGCTAGATCCCTGCAAGCCAGAGATCTGGGTTCTCAGCCAGCCTCAGCTACTTACTGAGGCCCTCTGCAACTTAGTGAGACCCTGTTTCAAAATAAAGAATAAAAAATAGGGCTGGGAGTGTATCTTGGAGGTAGAATGCCCCTGGGTTCAATCCTTAGTACTGAAAATAAATAAATAAAAATAAAAATAAGTGAGGAGCACTTGTCAGGAGCATGCATAAGAAGAAAACCCAGAATGCAGATTTCTGTTGTGAACTTGACTCTCGGGCATCAGAACAGACAAAAAGATGTTTGGATGGAATTATAACATGAATGAATGAAAAGGGAAAAAAAAGTAAAACCCCTTTTTCCTTCTTTGCCTGCCTCAGACATTTGCAAACCCTCCAGGCAAGGTCCTGCTTGAGCGGGGGTGGGGTGGGGGGGGGTGGTGGTGGTGGTGGTGGAGTAGATCCCGCCAGAAGGGTCACAGAGGAGGATTGTGCTGTTAAGTCTCAGAAAGGCGGTGGAGCCTGCGGCTTCCATTTCCTTCCAAAGACCCTCACGGCGGCATCGAAAGCCCAACAGCCCAGGATGGTAGAGAACAAAGCAAACACCGCAGCTCCCTCTAATGAAGGCTGAAATCCCACGTCGGCCTGGCTCGTCCCTAAACGGAACGTTAATTTCACCTTAAGACCTAGGACAAATGGAATTGGCGGCAGCAGAATAAACAATTTTTAAAGTGGGAATGAGCCAAAAGAAAGTCATTTACCAAACTCCTCAGGGGATTAAAACACCTTCTAAAACTCCCGTCCACTGGAAATCTGTCTTTCAAAAGGCGGGTAGCCTTTTCCGAGAACGCACGGTGCTAAATTCTGATGAGCGCATGGGGCTGAGTCGCCCGGGACCCAGGACTCGGGCTCTCCGTTCCTCCCAGAGGCGAGCTGCAGCCCTTCTGGGGAATCTGAGCTGCACTTCTCTGCCTTTCTCCTGTAAATTCCGTCCTTAACCACTCAAAGGTGCTAATTAGCTCAGTAATTGGATTTCTGCCTTAACTGTCCTGTCGGATAAAATCAAATCCATTGCTCAGAGGCACCGGGCTTAGATCTCACCCCGCTCTCCCGGGGAGCAGGGAGGGCATCGGGCGTGTGTCTGCCCGTGCGATCCTCTCAGCTCCTGCCCGACAAAGTCACAGTGCATTGTTGGACAAGGTTGTCCCCCGGGCGAAGGCCGTGAGTCTCCTAAGAGGTCTTTCCAGAGAAGCCAACAGGCTGCAAGGTGCCCTCTCTACAGCATTATGGAGCACAGATAGCCGGGCGGCTTCATCCCGTTAGAGGACTTCCCACCGTGGGCTGTCTCCCTAGGTCAAACACCTGCTCTCTCATACGGGTCATAAGAACAATTTAATGACTCAGCAGTAATTTTCTTCCGTGACACTACTTCAAATCCCCTTTCATCAGCACACACTATTTCTGGTAGAAGTATTCCCTTGCATTGACCAGGAAACATGGCTGGTGGGTACAAGAAGTCTGCTGGGTGTTTGTTGATGGTGCAAATCCAAGATGGGGCTTAGAATGGGTAGTAGTTATATTCTAGACAGGACAACCTTAGGGAACCTGGTCAATGAAGGCAGCCAGAGAAGGGGGGAGGGAGAGGGAGAAAAATCAAAGAACAAAGAGTAGGTTCTTTCAAAATATTAATAAAATTGACAAATCTATAGCAAGACTGACCAAAAAAAAAAAAAAAAAAAAAAAAAAAAAAAAAAAAAAAAAAAAAAAAAAAAAAAAAAAAAAAAAAAAAAAAAAAAAGAAAGAAAGAGAGAGAGAGAGAGAAAGAAAATGAATTACCAGTATCAGTACGTTTGGTGTTACTGCAGACAGAAAGGAATGATGTACAAACTATAAATGTTTCATGGGCATGGATCCATTGGGGGTGTACAGCCTTCTGGACAGAACTAAGTCTTCCAGTTCATGAACATGGTTGTCTTTCTCTTATTTATGTTTAGTTTCTTTCAGTGCTGTTTGTAGTTTTCAGTGTCCACAGCTTCCTCCTCATTGGTCAGATTTATTCCTGTATCCATCAGCATCCTTGCAGCTCTACTCTAAAGAATGACCATGTGACTTAGAAGAAAGAAGATTTAAGCCGGGTGTGGTGGCGCATGCTTGTAATCCCAGCATTTGGGAGGCTGAGACCGGAGGATCCGGGTTCGCGGCCAGCCTCAGCTACCTAGTGAGGCATTCCACAACTTAGTGAGACCCTGTTTCAAAATAAAGAATAAAAAATAGGGCTGAGGGTATAGCTCGGAGGTAGAACACCCCTGAGTTCAATCCCTAGTACCGAAAAAAAAAAAAGACTTATTTTCTTATGGTTATGGGTTCAGTCTGTGTGAGGCCGGGGACCAAAAATCTCAGGACATGGCGGCCAGGGGGGGAGAGAGGAAGAGCCCAGGGGCCGCACTCTCACATCATGGAGGCCGGAATCCAGAGACAGGGCGGGGGAGGAGGAACCATTTCTGTAATCCCCATGGCCTCGTCTCCAGGGACCACCTCTCTAGCCACAGCCTACCGGCCTAGCGGGTACCCCCAGGCAAATCCACTGCGATGGATTCATCCACTTCCGGGATTACAACCCTCATGACTCCACTCCGCCAACCCTGAGGATTAGTAAGTGGGCTCCTTAGGGGGCATTTTATAATAATTCCTAAACATTTTGTTCTTTGGAGGCAACTGTAATTGCATTGTTTTCTTGACTTCGCTTCCAGATTGTTCTCTGCTGGAACATAGAGAAGTAAAACTGTATGTTTGCCTGGTGTTTTGTACGTTTCCCAGATTCCGTTGCTACCTCCAGTCGTCTTTTTGTGGGTGTTTTAGGACTGCGTGCGTAGAGCACGGTGTCCTCTGGTGAGTGGACAGTTTTGCTCCTTGCTATCCCACCAGGACACTTCCTTTCCTACCTCCAGGCCCTGGCGTGAGCCCGCAAAGCCATCCCTCCGGCCCTCCACACCAGTCATCCAAGGGAGCGTGACTAGGGATGGTGGTTTTATGTTCCTGCAGCAGTGCGTCCAGGCATAGATTTTTCTTTTTTCATGGTGGAAAACATTTAGCCTCTTTTTTTTTTTAATTCGGTCAGCGTTTTGCATTTGTTTTCAAATTTGATTTTTCAAACGCTAAAATAGGCTGTGTTAAATCCTGGCTCTAGGAGCACAGGGACAGAAGTCAACAGAGGGCGAGGACATTTGTCTTTCCCAGTTATCCTCCTCCACCCTCTCCAGCTTCTGCCCCAAATAGCTCCTTGACAAGGAGGAGAAACACACCCTCGGGCATCTCCAGGGGCTCTCTTACCCATGAAAACTGAACTGGAAAGCCAGTGTTCTATCATTCCAAGCTACTCTTCAAAGGAGGCTTTTAAAACCTCCATTTTCTATCCTCACAATTTTCTTCCAGATCCACTAAGAACTTTCCCTCCGTCCTTCCCTGCAAACCTCTTTCCCGGCTGCATAGAAATAACCTCCAACTAGTCAATCTCTGAAATGAAGAACAATACTTCAAAATGCAATCTTCCAGGACAGTACAAAGCGCAAAAGAAATCGAATGCATCTCATTGTCCTTACAGTCATCTGGTAACTTTCCTCCCTAATTCTACGTATGTGGTTATGTTTGCATGACGGGTCATTTTTTTCCCATTTAAAAATCACAAAGGGAAGTAGCTGTTGGATCACCACAGAGTGAGCCCAGGCAGTGACCCTTACATGGAAGAGGGCTGCAAAACCTGGGAACAGGAACTCAATGCAACATCTCGGCAAGGTCTTGCTTGTCAATCAACGAAGATTAACGCCAGCCTTGGGTGTGTGCTCAGAGTAGTCAGCTTAAACAAGCTCTAAATGATGCCCGGCACTCTCTGGACCGAGTTTTAACATAGAGCCTCACATGCAAAAGTCCCCGGGTTGCCTACTGTGGTCTTCCCATGCATGAGCAGGCTCCATGAGGCTGTTCGTTTGCAGACTCTCCCTGCCTGGCCCCGCCACTTGTCTGACTTTTAGTGGAGGGAGAATGAGAAGGCCCCACGGTGTGGCCTGCCATGTCCCTTGAATACTGGCCCATCTCAGCGAGAACATTTAATGAGCATCGCTCAGGGTGCAGGCCTTTGGAGAAGGAATCCTCATTGTACCTTAGATCGGCCCGCCCAATATCCGCACCTTGTATATTTGAATCCTGTAACAAAAGGGTTGGAGACAGTGTGGATTCGGAAGCTTGCAAATCTCCTGCCTTCTTTTGTTTTGAATTAGCCAGTCCCATCTCCAACACTTCCCTAAAAGCTGGAGAAAAGCCGAGGTCTCTCTCCCCTGCTGTCCCCCGTTGCAGAGACTCAGAACAGGGCTCTGGCCTCCTGCTGACTGGGCCTTGCACTGGCTACCACCATTCATCAACCAGACCGATGGCCAGGCCTCCCTCCCGGTGACCTTGAAGAGTCAGCAGGCCCGGACAGCTGGGAAGCAGGTGGGCGCACTCGCCTGGTCCCGCAGCCCGCCGCCCGCTTTCCCGACTCTGCACATTTCAAAGACTTCCACTGCTCAGCAAAAAGGAGCCGGCCGTCGAGTAAAATTATGCGCCACGACATATTGAATAATAAGCTCCAACCGGTGCTATTTGAGGAATTCAACGCGTGCTAGTTCCTCAAAAGCGTCTTCCTTCTGGAATATATCTGCATAATTGCTCACCACCACGCCTCAAGTGTCAAACCCTACCCTGGAGACGTCAGGGAGAGTTTTCTGATCCATCAGCAAAACAGCCCGATGGGGCCAAGCGCCTCTGTTCACACCTCAGACAAAGCAGCTTTCAGGTTCAGACGTGGTGGAACTCCAGTGGAGGGGCACCGAAGCACAGAGGGAGGGGGCAAGACTGGCTAAGTCAGAACAGGTCGGCCATACACAGAGCCGGGGACGCTCCGACTCCTAAGCCAGCCTCTTGGCTCCGGAGGGACCCAGGAGCTGCTGGGCACCTGCTCTGAATCCTGGGCTATTTGGATCCGCAAGGTCAACCTGAGTGCTGTTGCCCCCTGAAAGTAGAAGGGGTCGGGGAGGAGCCCTGTTCAATAGCCACCCCTTGCTTTTGATTTCAAATGACAGAAAACTCAACTCCAAATGGCAAACACAAAAGAAGGAATCCATGGGCACATGGGCAGCCGTGGCTGCCGGAAGGTCTGATTGGATCCTTCAGTCTCAGGCCAGGAGGTGTCATGAAGAATCCTTCTCGCTCACACTGTGTGAGTGTGTGTGTGAATGTGTGGTGTGTGGTGTGTGTGAGTGTGTGTGAGTGTGTGTGTGTGTGTGTGTGTGTGTGTGTGTGTGTGTGTGTGTGGTGTGGCATAGGAGAGCCTTCGGGACCTAACAGAAAGTGTTCTGGGCTTGGAATAAGGCCAGACCTGGGCTAATATCCTGGCTCAGCTGCTCACCGGTTCTGTGACCTTGGACAACTCATCTCCCCTCTCTGAGCTGCCTTTTCTTGATCTGTCAAATGAGAAAAATGCGGCTCAGCGGAGAGGGTGTAAGGCCTGGAATGAATATATTAGGGATGAGCAGGGGTGCGTAAACATAGAAAGCTGACGGTTGCCATTGCTGCTCTCCTGCTGTCTGCATCAGGATCACTACTCCTAATAGATTCGGGCCCGATGCACCCCAAAAATGTGAGCGGGAGGCTGCAGGGCCTTCAGGTTCCTCATAAAGGAGCCTCATGACTTTATTGCAGCTGTAACGAAAACCAGGCGCCAGCACAGTGTCCCATCCTTTGCCATGGTATGTCCAGACCCCTTTCAGACCTACCCAAGTGCGTTGTGGGAGAACTGAACTGCAGGTTGTAATCCATGACTCTCTCCCTGCACATTTCTAAAGGGGGGGCAGGCAAATCTTAACTGGAGGGCTGTGTTTTTACTATCCGCCCGTAAGACATGATAAGAAAATTGCTTTGGGGGAAGCTCAGTGCTTGGCACAAAGATCTTCTAAGCCATCTTTAAAATAGCTCAGTGGGCAGAGAGTACCCAGCAAAATCCACTTTGCAAAAGTTACAAGAAGAGAGCACATGCTGGAGAGCTTCTTTCTCTTTGGCTGCGCTAGGCAAGCCAGGTATGCTGGCTCCGCCCTCTCCATCCTCACTAAGGAGTCAGGAATGAAGACTCAGGTGGCGACAGGTAATGGCATCTGCAGGGAGATGACAGGCTGGAGCCATGGGTTTGAGGACAAGCCAGTCAGGGGCAGTGGACCAGCCACAGCTACCAGGTGACTCACCGTCTACTTATCTCTTCCTTACAGTGTTAAAATGGTCTTGCTACAGTGCCGAGCTCGCCGGAGACTGGAAATATCCCCGCCCGCCTCAGAGACCTGAAATAAACCCCCAGGGACTAGGAAATGCAGGAGCAGAGTGGAGAGGGGGAGGCAGTGCAGGAGAGGGGAGGTGGGTGACCCCGACACACCCCCTGGGCTCACGGCGGTAGTCCCCGGTGTGAAGGTGTTCCCAGGAAGGTGTCCTTGGGGTGGCCCCTTCAAAATGACAGACCCGTTAATAAAAAATTAATCAGAATCAATTACACTAACTGATTGCTCCTTTGTATTGGATTGAAAAGAAGGTAATTAGAACAGCCACATAGCAACTGTCCAGTTGTTCTACTCTAGAAATCATTAGAATTTCAAATGGCAGAAAACACACCGAGGTCAACTAGATTGAGGTTTCCAGCATGTTCTTCAGGATCCGGATGAGATTTCGTGTCGTTTCTTTTCCCAGCACCCAGTGCCCTGCCGTCCTGAGTCCTGAGCTCCACCCACTGATTGATTAAGCAGACGGGCCGCAGGGTCGAATCCCGGTGCCTTCACAGAGCGCAGCAATGGCCCTTCCCTAAACTGTTCTGCATCAAGCACTCCTTCCCCAAACGGAACTGAAAGCGTCTCACGTGGCTGCATCAGGGACCTCGTAAAAAGGTGAACATCTGTGTATATCCCCACAGACCCCGAGGTCCTCTTCCAGCCCAGGGTAGACACCCCCACATGGAACAGAATGTCACATCATCTCATTTCCTGATGAGAAGCACGGACCAGGGCAGAATCGGCTCCTTGTGCAAGTGAAGAGAGAAACACAAATTCATGCTCTGAACGGCAACATAAACTGGCAATTCAGATCCAAACCTTCACTCTAAAAGCACAGCTGAATTGATATAAGAGAGGAGGTTACACAACAGAACTGCACCGGGGCTTCCATGCCTCCCTCCATCAACCTCTGCAACAGAGGTCTCTCCCAAGCTCAGTCCGTCAGGGACAGGTACACGCTTTCCAACTGCAATGGATTTGCTCACGTCAAATCTCCCCCGGACCAAGAATGGCCAATTCCTACCGAAGAGCAGGAAGCAGGAATAAATCTATTATGCCGAGGATCGGGTTTTAACTCTTCTGCACTTTCCTGCCCTGTACAGGTAATGGCATGAGAGAGACAGAGAGAGAGAGAGAGAGAGAGAGAGAGAGAGAGAGAGAGAGAGAGAGGACAGAAGACAGAAGAGAGAGCCACTGCCCTTCTCTAAAAGTACTTGCACTTTCCAGAAGTGTGGCTGTCCAAGCTCTAGAAAAACCTCCCAATTGTTTTCTCCTCTAAAAGCACAAAGACCAGCGGATACTG
Organism: Graphiurus murinus; assembly: GCA_004027655.1. Taxonomy (NCBI): domain Eukaryota; kingdom Metazoa; phylum Chordata; class Mammalia; order Rodentia; family Gliridae; genus Graphiurus; species Graphiurus murinus. The sequence continues at coordinate 131,880 of PVLC010000167.1, forward strand.
GCAATCTTCTTTACCTTCTGGCTTTGGAAACTTGTGTATCTCTTTAGATGACTGCAAAAGAGCTGCTTTGCTTAAGTGTAAGTTTCAAGACCCTTTTAATTTTATTGCAAAACACCCACCTCTCCTGCGAGGCAGCTGGCAGGCACCTGGGCCCCCCACCTGCTCGTGGCTCCTGGTGGGTCTCCCTGGCCTGGTGAGTTTTCCCCAGGGTTGCGCTGCCTATGAGCTTGCTGGGGAGGTACACACTCAGTCCTGGGAGAGGACTCGCATGGCGCCCAGTGGGGCAGGGCTCCTGAGCCCAGGTTGACATGGCAGGCTGCTGTGTGCTAACCCCGTTTCTCCTTGTAGCGAGTCTATGAAGGAGCTCCTTTTACTTCACCCCCATTTTACAGATGAGGAAGGAGAGGCCTACGGTGGCCAGTGTTACTGGTGAAGGCGAGGTGTGAGCCCAGGCGGTTTCATCACTACGCCAGACTGCCTGCTCCAGGAGGGTGTGTGTTTTCGGTTTGAGTGAACCAGCTCACAGGAGAAACGTGCAGAAAGTTTCCGTTCTCCACATTGGCCTCTAAGACCTTAAAAGCGTATTGCAGCGGGCTGGAGTTCTGCAAAATGTAAGCACATTATAGAAACAGGATCCAGGCTCCCATGTCATACACCGGCATGGCTAGCAAGGAGGGTCGAGGAGATCTGAGACAGAAGTCCTATGCACAGGGAGCGCCCAGCAGCCTCTGCCTGGGGAAGACAGCCTGGCTCACGGCTCTCCTTGCTCCGGACTGTCTCAAGTCCTCCCTCCACAACCCATTAAGAGCTCTTCAAAGTGACGTAGAGAACCACGTCTTCTGTCTTTTCACCATCACTCAACAACAACACCCAGGCCGAGGGTGTAGCTCGGCGGCCCAACATGTGCTCAGCATGCAGAGGCCCTGGGTGTGAGCCCCACCACCCAAGCCGAAAACAACAACAACAAAAATAAGGCCACCACCCCAGCATCGTCTGCTGGAGGGAACTTATGACCCATCCAAGTAGCCAAGAAAAAAAAAAAGTGAATAAATATGTTCTGCAGGTTCAGTGGCATTTCGTTCTGTGCGGAGTTGTGATCAAGACACACGTGACCACTTTGTGTCTTGCAGATGCTCCCAGATGGGACACTGGCGAGAGGGGAGAAAGGGTGCTATCGGGGGGCAATCTCAGCACATCAAACGACAAGGACCATGGCTAAGCCAGCACCTTTCCCACGCCACCCCCTGGAAGTCAGCAGTGATGACCTGAGGAACCAGGACCGGTCGCTTATCACTCATTCACAATCACTAAGTCACAATCGCTCAAGTTTCTTCTAGGACCCAAATCTCCAAGAGAGGGAGCCGGTATCCTGGGGAGTCAGGGGGAGCCAGGCTCTGCCAGCCTACCTGAGGACAGAGCCAGAGTCTGGACCTTTCCACGGGTCAAGGGAGAGGGACCGAGCAGGTTATCGAGCCGCGGAGGTGCTTACTTGTAGTTTTTCTCCCAGAATTTCACCGGCCGGACGTAGGAGGTGATGAAAATGACGCTCCCCAGGAATGGGCTCAGTGGGGTGGAGAAGACAGAGGTGGTCACGGCCTGGAGGAGGAGCACCGCGGAGTCTGAGCGTGCCTGTTAAGGCAAATCTGCTCCCGTTAACTCAGTGTTGAAACCTCATTTCTGAGCCGGGCGTGGTGGTGCACACTTGTAATCCCAGTACTTGGGAGGCTGAGACTGGAGGATCCTGGTTCGCAGCCAGCCTCAGCTACTTAGTAAGTCCCTCCTCAACTTAGTGAGACCCTGTTTCAAAATAAAGAATAAAAAATAGGACTAGGGGTATAGCTTGGAGGTAGAATGCCCCTGGGTTCAATCCCCAGTACCAAATATATATATATATATATATATATATATATATGTATATGTATATATGTGTGTGTGTATATATATATATATATATATATATATATATATATATATAATTTCTGATTGTGATGGGTTTTCATTAAAGCCATGCAGAAGGACGTGCATGTAACCTCCCAGTACGTGCAGATTAGAAGCATAAAACCCACAGTAGCTTCAGGCCAGGTCTCTTCTCTCCCTTACGTAAGCCAAAGGATCTCATGAAGTCCCCGGCAGCCTCAGACTGGCACATGGGCAGACTGGGCATCTCAGGCCGGGGAGAGTGGTTTCCCTTCACTGAGATGCAACGAGCCGACCACAGCTCACCACAGCATGCCGACTAAGTACTAGGTGGCGTCATGAATAAGGGAAATTGGATGATACACTTAAAAAATAATAAATATTGGGAGGCCAGGGCGTGCAGAACTCAGGCGCGCCAGGTAATGAGAAACCCATGGAGCAGCACTAACAGGGCTAAGGCTTATCCTCCGTTAATAATCCACGGATCCACTTCAGTATCGGGTTGTGTGACTCTCAAGGAGTCTCCATTGTGCTGCGATTTAAACCCAGTTTAAATACCTTTGTCTTGATCACCCTTCAAATGGGGAATTACCAAGCCATGTGCTACCCAACATTAAAAACACCTGATTTTGTGGCTGAAGGGCCCGAGCACGTTCAGCTTCCAGCCAAAGAGGAAGGTGGAAGCTGACCACAGATACCCTGTTTGGTGTCCCCCTGTCACCGAAGAGAAAGGGATGGCATGGAGATGCCAAGGAGTGGAGGTACTGAGGGACATTAGGAGCCAGGGTCCCTGGGAGGAAGGGTCCCCAGGGAGAGGGTGACACAGGAAAGGGAGTGAAGCCGCCAAGTGGAGAGGGGCTGGAGGGCTGGCATTGCTCTTCTCTGGGACTCCAAAATACCCCCGAAGATTAGAGTGCACATTTTTTTAATGCCCGTAACAATGATCTGGAAGCTAAGAAGCGAGGGAGCCAATAGCAGCCGCTATGGAGCTGAGCGTGGTGGAAAGGGGACCAGATGGCCTTGGGGATGCTTTCCCGGAAGCGGGGACCTTAACGGCCTGCAGCTGGTTCGGAGCAAATGGCAGAGGCTGTGCGCGGTGCTGGTGAGGCTGTGCAGCAGCAGGCCCTGGGCGGTGGGCGTACCAAGCCCTCTGCAGAGCTTCCCAAGAGAAAGGCCAAGAGGTTAGCGCCAAGGTGGCTCCTTTAAAGGTATGTTTCAAATGAAAACACCAACACCAACAATGAAAGATTAAAAAAAAATCTTTAGAAGCTGGGAAGGATGTACCAGGGAGAAGGCAGCCGTCCCAACCCTGCACATCCGATGGGGAAAATGTGGCTCAGTCTAGCTCCTTATTGGAAGACAACGGCCATGAATGGTCTCTACACACATTAAAAGGGTGTGCGTTAGCTGGGCGTGGTGGCGCACACTCTTAATCCCAGCATTTGGGAGGCTGAGACGGGAGGATCCGGGTTCGAGGCCAGCTACCTACTGAGGCACTCTGCAACTTAGTGAGACCCTGTTTCAAAATAAAGAATAAAAAATAGGGCTGGGGGTATAGCTTGGAGGTAGAATGCCCCTGAGTTCAATCCCCAGTACCGCAAAAAAAAAAAAAAAAAAAAAAAAAAAAAAAGAAAGGGTGTGCGTTCTCTGTGCTCCCTGGAGGTTCCAAGCTCTGGCGCCAGCAAAGTCACTGAGGGGGAAAACATGTTCGTGCTGGAAAAAGCAATTTACCCACCGGTGCCCCGCTGGCCCGAACGCTAATCCAATTCCAAAACGGAGCAAATTAGTCCTTCTCCATGCCGGGATGGAGCCCATGGTTTCTCAACAGAGTGATAAAATAATTAACATTTCAAAATTAGTCGGGATCCAGGGCTGACATTTAGGAACCCGATAGTTTTACCTGGATGGCTTATGTGCTCGGTTTCTCGGCGATTTACCTCACTATATTCTGGGCAGAATGATGCGAGATTCCAGGTAGCAAAATCTAGCTTCTGGCTAAGCAAGCATGAGGCTGGGGGAGAAGGTCTTGGAAGCCGGAATGCAGGACAGTGGCTCCCAGAAGACAGTATGAAGAGCCTTTTCTTGGTGGAAGGGAGGAAGCAGGTGCCATTAGCACGGCTAGTTTCAGGAAGGAAGACTGATGGGGGGCTGCTAGAATGTTCCATAGGAGAGACAACAAATACCTAATAAAATCAACATCTCCTGCGTTGCAGTGTGTGAAGAGAATGCCCATACACACCAGGAGAGCGCTGAGATTTAACACCTACCGTGTGCAAGCTGAGTTCCAGGTGGATGCCACTCTGTTCTTACTCGGGGTACCAAGTGTCCAATGCCCGTGCTGAGCGTGAAGCTCACGCGCCTACAGGGCAGTGACCAGGAGCTGCAGCAAGCTCAGCTCACCAGCCTGGAGGGGAAGCTGGGCCCATCCTGGTAACATCAGGAATCAGAACTTCCAAGTTCCAGATTCTGACCTCAACCGCTCACTGCAAATTTGCTTTTCTGTGACCATTTCCATGTTATAAACATGCTTGGAATCCTAGACAAGAAACCCTAGGCGCACATCAGAAATAAATAAAAACCACCTCAATCTTTTACCCCTGCTTGTTTAAAGGGCCCTGTTGAGGGAAACTCAACACCTGGCATTACAGAAAATGCAATTAATAGGCAGGATGGTGCACAAGCTCATATCCTTACAAATACCTCTTTCACCTTAGCTTGCTTTGTCAAATAACCTTGAAACCCTTGTGAAATATCAACACAGGTCTAAGACTAGGAACCTAGAACAATGTGCTTTGTGAAGCTTGCTCTTGATTTGCTTTAACACTTTTTTTTTTTTAACTATGATCCTGGAGGAGAATGATTTTGAAAACTTGGAATATATTATCACTGAATGATTATACCAAGTATGTTTCCCTCCCTACGTGCCAGTTCAGTCCTGGATAGATCCTTATGAATTGTCACAATGAGCTCTGTGTAAATGTCATGTGAAAGAAGCTCTGAGCAGTCACTAAAACTAGCTAACAGCTTCCAGTGTGGATGGATGGACAGAGTTAGGACCCAGTTCACACTCATGACGGGACTAAGAAAAACCCAGGAGGCTTCTGAGCTTGGAGATCCCAGAACCCGGTGCTTTGAAATCGAATGTAAAAAGTGCTGGGCCCAAGGACATACTTATATAACACATTCTGCCAGGGATTCTGATGAAAATGTCCTCTGAGAGATGGGTGGAGGAGAAGGTAGAATTTAGTGGGATGGAAAATCTTGAAGGGCAAATTTTAGGGATGAGTCAAGCAATTTCCTATTAATCTCTCTCTTCAAGAGAATTTTTTACAAGATCAATTTCTGTCTCTCCGCAAAAATAAGCACACCTGTGCACATAAAATTCAGCTATGTCAAAGTGGTCTTTAGAAGGGACATCTGAAATTTGTAGTCAATTAAGACTAATTATCATCATAGAAGCACATGAAAATATACAAGAAACCAAGCCTTCTTGCTAACAGCACTGCAAACAGGATAATAATTAATTTTTTTAAGTCTTCAGAAATATTCTGGCAATTCTTTTTTTTTTTTTTTTTTTTTTGTAGTACTGGGGATTGAACCCAGGGCACTCTACCTCTGAGCTACACTCCCAGTCCTATTTTTATTCTTTATTTTGAAACAGGGTCTCACTAAGTTGCAGAGAGCATCACTAAGTAGCTGAGGCTGATCATGAACCCAGATCCTCCTGTCTCAGCCCCCCAAATATTGGGATTACAAGTGTGTGCCACCACACCCAGTTTATATTCTGGCAATTCTGTTGGTACCTAAATTAGGGCTTCTGAATATTGATGAAGTATGTACATGATGGCTATACTGTATCATAATATAATAAACTTAATATATAACAGTATGTTGGCCACATCAATCCTACCCACAATGTAAAGGTCATAAATCGATTTGCACAGGTCAATACAATTATTTAAGCAGTTACTTTCTGTCTAAGGAAAGACAGGATCTCTTAATGTAGATCTGAACACGTAAAGGGAAGAAACCAAAAAAAAAAAAAAAGTAGCTCCTGAATATCTGAATATGCCCTGAGAAGCAGGGAGAATTCAAAATTACAAAACACGTTAAGGCTAAGCGGCCTAAAGGGGCTCCGGAGTGCTTCCTCGTGTCCCATTAAGATGTAATCCTGGAGACTCTGAGATCCGAGCATCGCCAGGGTCAAAGAGATGCCGGCATCATCGTAGCATGCGGAGCACAGCTCGGGGAGGAAAACAGGCAGAAAGGATACGGGGGATGGCGAAGAGCTGGGCGAACACGTGGAAGGAAGAGCCCCAGGCCATCTGCCACGGAGCCACGTAGGCCAAGATGAACTGGAGCTTGTGCAGCAGGTCCCCCAGCTGGAAGTGAGAGAACAGACTGATCAGAGAAGGCAAAGGTACCAAGGTCATTTCAAGGACGTACGTTGCTGTCAGGAAGAGACCATGGAACTATGGTCTAGTCTTCTTACTTTCCCCTCTCCTATGGGCAATGCAGTTATTTAATAATGCATATATGTAATATATAATACATATATATATACACACACATAAACATATTGTGTGTGTGTGTGTGTGTGATGCTGGAGATTGAACCCAGGGGCATTCTACCTCCAAGCTACACCCCCAGCCCTTTTTAGATTTGTTTTGAAACAGGGTCTCTCTAAGTTGCTGAGAGTCTTGCTATGTTGCTGAGGCTGTGCTTGAACCTGCAATCCTCCTGTCTCAACCTCCCAAGTACTGAGATTACAGGTGTGCACCACCACGCCCAGCTATTTAATGACATTTTAAAGCAACCACAGATTGTTCACAAGAAGCACTGCCTGGTTAATGTCAACAGATTTGTGATTTCAACCTCTGGACCTGGTGCATCTCTTGGCCTTTCTTAGAGGGTCGATCGCAGGTTGGTCTGTGCTCCTTCACATGGGATCTTTTAGATGGAGATTCAGCCAAAAATCTGTCATCCTGGACGTGGTTGAGGTTTACATATATTGGATTCATTTCATCTGTTCACCTGCTCTAGCTGGAGGAAATATCTGCATATCATTTGTACCATTCAACATTCTGTTGACCACAAAGACCTGGCTACATAATGTAGAGGAAGGAAGACTTATTTGCTCATGGTTTCCTTGGAGATTTCGGGTTCAGTCCATGTGGGGCTGGGGCTGTGGGGTTAGGACATGGCGGCAGGAAGAAGAAAGAAGGAGAGAGCAAGGGCTCTGCTCTCACATCTTGGCCAGAAGGAGGGAGAGGGAGAGAGGGAGAGAGGGAGAGAGAGAGAGAGAGAGAGAGAGAGAGAGAGAGAGAGAGAGAGAGAGGAGATTCAGAGAGACAGAAGCACAGTCCCTAGGCCACACACCCCCAGGGATCCACCTTTTCCAACACACCCACCAGCCTAGGTTACCAACCTCCTGACTTAACTATATCAACCCTGAATATTACTAAATGAGCTCTTCTCTATCTCCATCACCGAACCTCAAGTTGCAGAGTATTCAGAAAGCCATGACAGGGGACAGAAGCTGTTGGTTGGCTGGACAAGCCAGCGCAAGGAAAGAGTGTGGGCTGGGGGAGGAGAAGGTATGTGGGTTAAGGATGAACTCGCTTGGTGGTGGTTGGGATGGAGACTCAGATCTGCCTGTGAGGGACTGACTGCCTGGTGTGGATTTCTGTTTTGTGGTGAGACTGATGACCCCAGGTGTAAAACCCTGCTGCTGCCACATCTAGATGCGATATCCGACCAGGACATTCCACAAATATCCACAGACGTGCCGTATCTCATAATGGAAGCTTTGCTGGCCAACGTGTTTGTTTATAGACTGGCTGGTGTTCGAGACAGTAAGACACATTCTTCATCAAGGCCAGCGATGTGAAGGGGAGAAAATACAGAACTTTGAATTAGACTTGAGAACGACTAGATCAGAAGGCCATGATAACAAGAGGATGTGGGCTTGGAAACAGGGCCATTGAGGAAAAAATCAGAGAACCAAGACAAGTCAGCCCTTCAGAGAAAAGTCAATGCTGTGATTTTGGAGCCAGGAATGAGGTGGCTGATTTGTGTCAAGAAAATGTACAAGGGAAGACGGAGGCCAACTAGAATCCTCTCCAAATGTTTCCTTTGCTTTCCTTGTTTTTCTTGTGACTCCCACAAATATCCTGGTTCTGGGTTAAAACTGCTCAGGACAACTGGAAGTAGAGTATGAAAAAGAGGAAGGGACCAGGAACAGATACGGTCCCCAAAGACCTACCTCTCCAGCCATACTCTGACTGTCTGTCTTACCACCCAGTAAATCCACTCAAATGACTAACCCATCAATGGGTTTATCCACCAATGAGGTTAGAGCTCTGATTCAACCATTTCACCTCTGAACGTTTCCCTCACTGACACACAAGATTTTCTGGGGAATGCTCCAGATTCAAACCATAACATCCAGTGTTTGTGTATGCCCGCCAGGTACGCTTATCATAAACGTAGCCCCGAGTTTTACATGAAGTATGCAGAACTGCAGGTAGAGAGAAGAGGAGGGCAGAGTGGCCTAGGGAGAGAGGGGGAGGGAAAGAAAGAAGCAGAGAACATAGGAAAAATGGATACAGGGGTTTAAAAAAGGAAGGAAAAATGGAGGAGGAAGAACAGCGATGCCATTGGGCTCCTCCGTACAGGAGGAGGAATTCTGAGCGAGGGAAACGGGCACGTGAGTCTTGCTAGAGTCACCCACTCTCTTCATCCTGGTTCATTGGCATCACCTGCAGAGCGCTGACCTCGACGAGCCTTCAAGCCCTGGTCTGCAGGGCACTTTGGCGTTAGTCTGGGGTGGGCTGAAGCCTCCTGGACCTGTTCAGGATGGAACTCCACGACCTCTGAGCCCATGGAGTCTGACAGCCTGAGAACAGCATCCTACTCCATGCACCAGCTCCGTGTGTGTCCCATTTCTGAGGTTCATGGGAAGCAGTCTTCCCACCTCACCCATAACAGGCACCAGAATGGACTGAGGACCGCAAGTTCTAAGCCAGACTCAACCCGAGCCTCCCTTCTGGGAAAAGGTGGGACTTTCTTCAAAGGCTGATAGCATTTCCTTTCTTCCCCTCCATTACCTCGACTGGGGGAGGAGTGGATCATTACACAGGAGAGGACATTCACACACATGACTTCTGAGTACCACAAGTCACGGCGTCCTGAGAAGTCACGGGGGCTCCCTTGCCTGTTTATGCCCATCCAGTCCCCCTCAGACAGACGCCTCTGGAGTGGAAAGCCTCAGCCAGCCACCCCGCTGTGGAGAATTTCTGGTGTCATTATTAAGAGCCAATCTCAGGCCCAGGTGAAAATTGCAAGCACAAGGCAGAGAGCCTTAAGGGATGCGTGGCCCCAGATGCCCTACGAATGTGCTGTGGGTACAGAGAGTGGCTGGCGGGTGTTCAGGGCCCCAGTGCATCATGGGAGGACGTGAAGCTGCCTCCTGAAAGAGCCGCTAAGTAGGTCAGACGCAGCCCTGCAATCAGCTGGGCTGCCCTGGGGAGCCTCATCTGCAAGTTCAAGGCTCTAACAAGTCCAACGCTGCTGCATTATGATTAAATGAATTCATTACAATTATTTTTTGCTTAGACAGCAACTCGCATTTACGCATAAGCAAAACCGGTAATCAGGTGTCTGAGGGTTCCACACACCAGCCAGCACTTTCAAGCTCTAATTGTGGCCAGGGCCCCAGGTACCTTCCTTCTGTCCCTGTGTCTCTCTGTTCCTTGCTGGTCTCATGAATATTATGGAGAATAAAATCCAGGCTCTGGGAAAGATTTTTAACATGAGGCTTAGCAAATAGACTCAGCAGCCTGGTATGGTGGTGCACACCTGGAATTCCAGCACTTGGGAGGCTGAGACAGGAGGACCACAGGTTCTAGGCCAGTCTCAGCAACTTAGCGAGATTCTTGCATCTCCGTAAACAGTTTAAGGTCGTTGTTTTTGTGACATTTACTTCACCCCTAATGTTCTATCCCCAAGACCTTAATTCCCAGGTCTATTAAACTGCATAGCCAACTTTCAGAAGTTACTGCAATATGGCACTAAGAGCAAAACAAATTATTTGTGTTTTTCCACTGAAAACACTAGGAAAGTCACAATAGAATAATTCTGGCTGTTTTCTTAAAGAAACACCATAAATATTGTCATTTCAAATGACCTATTTTGGAAATATCTTTTCAATTGGGCATAAATATGCTGTTATATATTTTCTATAAATAGTAAAGCCAATCTTTGTGAATCCACAAAACCATCTTAAAAGAAATGTCACCAAATAAAGGTGACCCCAAGCCATTTCCCTGCTGATGCATTTTATAGTATCACATATGACCTCTTTATTCTGGAAATTCCCACTGACCCACCCCCAGAGAAAGAGCTGGCCTGTGCTAAGCTTGCTGGCACTTGGGCTCTGTCTTAGGAAGCTGTATATATGCGGTTCTTTTCCATTAAAGTGCAGCTCCCACCAACCCAGATCATGACTTTTCCTCTTATTCGCACCAGTCTGACTCATGTTTCAGGTTAGTTATATCACTTCTCAGTTTTTGCATTTTGTTGTCAAATTCCCAGCTAGTTACCTTCTCAGAAAGATGTGCACTTTGGTTACCTTCACACCAAATTGTGATGACCAATATTTGAACCTGAAGGGCATACAGGGCTGAAATGAGTTCTAGAAACTGACTGATGAACTAAAGGTACTTTGGGTCCAAAACTGTACAAGAGCTGAGGTTCTTGCATACCTGGAGAGGAGGTAGAAAAAAAGGGAAAGAAATGTGGAGGTTCAGGGAGAACAAACTTAGTGAGGCTCTCAGCAACTTCGCAAGACCCTATTTCCAAATAAAATAAAATAAAAATAAGGCTGGGGTTGTAGCTCAGAAGTAGAATGCCCTTGGGTTCAATACCCAGCACAACAAAGAAAAGAAAAAATAGAGGTCTGATTAGGCAGGTCTTGGATGGAGCCCAAGAATGTGCATTTTTAACAACTTTCTGGGCAATACTGCTGCTACTGCTGATCTAGGGACACACATTGCCAGCCATTGCACTAAAGGGCTACAAATACAATATTTGATTTCCAAAGCACTGGAGAGAAAAAGAATTCAAGGAAAATCCCTTTCATTCAATAGAAGGAAAGAAAGGTAAAGGGAAAACATCATAAATAAAATCCCCCCCCCAAAAGATCATGGAAGGAAAACTTCAGACATATTAATAATCACAGTAAATGCAAATGGATGAAATTTTTCTATCAAAACACAGAGATTCTCAGACATATTGAAAGAAAGATCTTATTAGATGCTTTTTTAAAAGAAATACCAAAATTATCCAGAAAGTATTAGATAAAGAATAAAAACATAAGGTATTAGGTAAACTCTAGCTAAAGTAAAGCTGGATTAGCTATACTAATATTATGTAAGATAAAATTTTTCTCCAAAAAGGATAAATAACAGTACATAATCATAAAGGGAAATGTCAATAGAAGATAAAATAATTGAAATTTATGTACTTAGCCATGTAGTCCCAAGATAGCTGAAGTAAAACTCCATAGGATTATAAGGTGAAATTAACAAATCTGCAAAAAAATGGGAAGTGTTTGAAGAAACCTACCTCAGAAAACGGTAGTTCAATTGGACAATAGTAAGCATTTAAAATATTTGACAAACAGAATTAATGAACCTCATCTAAATGATACATATATTAGAACCTTCTAACCAACCAAAAGAGAGAGAATATCATTCTCAAGCATCTGTTCACTTTCAAGAATTGATGCCTTACTAAACTGCCAAAGAAGTTTTCATCAATGCTGAAATTTGCTAATAGCACACTGCTTTGCAATCAAATTAAAAGTTAAGAGCAAAAAGTTGGCAAGTAACAACCACCCACAGACACAGACCTTTGCCCTTGAATTTAGTGAAAAAGACAAACATAACAACGAGTTAGTAAAAAACGACAATAAACATTCCAAAATATTTTTAAATGAATGCCAATGAAAAACACTAGTACCAATTGGAACTGAGCTAAAGCTGTCCGAAGAGGAAACGATTCAGCCTTAAGATGTGTGTTTCAGAAAGACTTCACAATCCATGTTCAAAAGCACTTTCAAAGTCAAAACTGGAGAAAAATATTGTGAAAGGGGGGGACGGATGTTATCATCCCTAAGTACAGAATCCTCCATGCAACACTTACAAATGAACCTATTAATGTATAGAAATACATCATGATATTTATATAGCTAGGCAGATCAAGGTGGGGGAGACAGATCAGGACCAACCTCCATAGGGAACAACAAAAAGTCCTTCCATCTTGGTTCCTGGAGAACTGGCCCACAAACTGCCTGCTTTAATGGCTAGGTGCTACTTTCTTAAGTCTAAAAGGGGTAGTGACCTCTCCGAATGCATATACATGAGGGGAAAGATTTCCAGACTGAATAAAAGTCTCCACGTGGAAGACACCATCGCTGGTTCCCACTCCCAGAACACAGATGCTCCAGACCCTTTTTCTGGGGCATAGCTCCTCCCTAACTTGGCCACTTTCCTCAACACCCTTCACTCACTCAGCAAAAGGAATCTCTTACACTTCCCTATCCACGCTTCCTGTGTGAAACCTTCCTTTCAGGAAGGAAGGACCGAGGAGATTGCTGCCCGCTGACAGTGATCCCATCTGATTCACTTCATGATGGTTTAATAGTCTTTAAAAAGTCAATGTAATTTAAAAAAAAACTGAGAAAACATTAAAGAAAAAAACCATATGTTCTTTAATTTGGTGCAGGACAGATGTTAAAGAAAAGCCAACACCCACTCGCAACGTTCCCTTGCAACTCAGTAATAAAATAGTTCTTAAACTCATTTAAGAGGTATCAAGAGCTCTTAAGCTCTTTGGAGATTATCAGTGCTACATTGCAGCAAATGCCATATTCGACGGTAAAATACCAGGATGATTCAGGCAAGAGGTATCTGGAAGGATGAATCTGACTCACTTAAATTAGGAAAGGGAAAAGAAAACCAGGAAGGAAGGAACCTGGGGTCACAGCTTACATTCCGGAAATGAAGAGGGTCAGGGATAAAGCGGGATGGGAGACCCAGCAGAGAGGCTCCTCGGAGAGTAAACGTGTAACTAAGAGAACTCAGTAAGCCTGCACCTCCAGGGACCTGACCTTTTACAGATGGACTAATTTAGGCCTCCGGGAGAGAACACAATGGCCAGAAAGGACCTGGTAAGCTCACATTTCCTAATTGCCAATTAGCGCGTCCATACATGCAAATGGAGCCACCCTTGCACACCGAGAGGAGAGGCAGGAGTGCATAGAACCGAAGGGTATTGAGGACGGGAGCAAGGGTGGGTTTCACCAAGGAGGAAACGGGAGGCTGCGGCAATGACTGGCGGGGGGGAGACTGAGCTTTGAGCACTGTTATAGTTAGAAAATGTCCCCTAAAGAGCTAATTTATTCATGTTTGGAGCTGATATAGTTGAGCCATGAGAGTCATAATCCCAGCAGTGGATAAGTGGATTGTAATGGATTGACGTGGGTGGTACTGGTAGGCCAGTAGTGTGGAGCTGGAGGTGGGTCCCTGGTATGCGCCCTTGGGATTAGATCTGGTTCCTCCTCTACCTGCTCTCTCTCAGTCTCGCTTCTGGCCTCCATGATGTGAGGAGCGCAGCCCACGTGCCCTCCCACCTCCTCCCGCCACCATGCCCAGAGATCCAGGTCCCCGGCCTCACATGGCCTGAACCCGAAACTGTAAGAAAATCAATTTTCCTTCCTCTAAGCTATGTGGTCGGGTCTTTAGATTATGGAACAAGCACCCTGCCCAATTTACCTTGGAGGAAGTTGTAGAGATGACTGCTTTGTTTGTCCTACTAAAATGCATACTTTCCTTTAGAAATCCACTGAATTAACTTGCAGATCAACACTGCGAAACTAATTGAGTTCCACCACCCAGGGCACGCTGGAGGCCGGGAGGTTAATTTTCAGTGCCTCTGTATACCCCCGATCCTACCAGCTGAGCAGAGTGCTTATAGCAAGAGATAGCCAGGCTTTTCCAGAAGTGTTCGTATCCGTTTTAGTTGTCACGATGATGACCTTCACTTCGGTATCACATAAGCCAATGCAATAGAAGTGCAAATGAAGCGGTTTCTGTCTCAGCCAAGTGGAACACTTCTCTGATGAAAGCAAGTCTCTGACAGCATTGCTGGGGATGCAGAAATAAGCACGGAGAGATTTGGGAGCAAAGAAAAGCTGGGGACTGCTTTCAGATTCCTCCACTCGTAACTTTACCATCTCTGTTCAAGTAGGATTTGAAAACAGAAATGGAAGCTGAACGTCGCAGAACAGGCTCCAGGGGCACATTCGTGGAAAGAACCAAAGAGTCATCACTTAGTAGATTTCTATTTAAAAAGACTAGTCAAAAAATGGTTCTGCCCTTCATCGAAAGACTAGCAATGGAAGATGATGGTCAGGTTTCGGGCCATTATAAAATTAGAAAAAGAAGTATATAGATATAGATATCTCGACTTAATTTGTTTTTCTACTAAACACCCACCCACCTGCCAAATTTAGTTGGACATGAAATTCCCACTACACTGGTCTTTCTTCTTTCTCTCTGCTCCTGTTCTCTCTCTCTCTCTCTCTCTCTCTCTCTCTCTCTCTCTCTCTCTCTCTCTCTCTCACTATTTCTTCCTCATCTCAACTTTCCCAGCTGCCAGCATGGGATTCAGACTAATTTCCTATAAAGTTGCAGACAATTTCAGTTTGATGGGAGCAGATGCTGTTCCGTTGAAGATGGGGCACCGGAGGGCACAGAGGGCGCGCGAGGCCAAGTGGATTGATGTTATTACGGGTTGGTCTGTGCAGCAGAGAGCAAGCTGTGAGACGACCTGACTGGAGATTCCAGAATTATGAAAAAGATCAATAAACCCGACAAGTCCATTCTTCCACACAGTTCGGGGAAGGGAGCTAAAAATAAACAGAAGGTAGAAAAATGGAGGCAACAGCCAAGCTTCCTTTGCCAAATAGCGAATGTGGAGATGCTAGGACCACCACCCTTTTTCAGGGTAGCGAGAAATCAGTCCCCAGAACGATCCTGTGAAGGAGGCGGGAGCAGACTTTACCTTCTAGAGACCGGGAGGAAGTATGCAAAGGTGGGTCGCACCGGGGGAATGTGTCTGTGCTTCGTGATTCTCCCGGCTGGGGTACCCAAGGGCTCAACTCACGTATTAAAACTCAAAGCCCGGTGCGGTGGTGCACACCCTTAATCCCAGTACTTGGGAGGCTGAGACAGGAGGATTGCAGGTTCGTAGCCAGCCTCAACAACTTAAGAGTGGCCCTGTTTCAAAATAAAAAAAATAAATTAAATAGCGGTAGAGGGTGTAGCTCGGAGGTTTAATGCCTCTAGGTTCAACCTTCAGTATATAAATAAATAAATAAATGCCAAAAAAGCTCAGCTCTTGCATGTTAAATCAGGAAATGGTGTCATTAAGTGAATATTGTAGCTGCACTGGCCTTCACACTACATGTGTATAGTAGTATGTTTGCTCCTCTGTGCTGTCTCACTCTCCCGTTACCTCGTGACCTCTTGGCTGCTGAATCCAGTGACCACTTCTCAGTTGTGGGCCTCCACCTTTGTGAAGTGCTGACCTTGTGGGCTGCCCCTCCTGGAATCCAGTTCCTTTCTTGCTTTCCATCACATTCTATGCATCTTGCTCCAAGTCTCATTTTTTTCTCCATCTTTATTGTTAGGTCTTCCTCATCTTGGATTCATTAAACTTCTTTGTTGGAAATGACATAAGTTGCTTGGAAGTGTCCTCTATTGAGACACTTCATGTTCATCCCACTGACCCAGCAGGTCCAATCCTAACCACCACCTTCCTCGTAGTCAAATGCAGTGGCTATCTGCCACTTCCGACTGCACGCTCTAACATTCAGGTCCCAGAGTTTACTTAGGTCTTACAGCTGGGGCAGCAACCCAGAACTCACCATCCAGAGGACCTGCATGCTCTGGACACCATATCTAACTCAGGAGTGAGCACAGGACCCAGGGGTCAGCAGGACTCTCCCAGGATGTTGGCTGCAACTATAGGAGAGCTGCCCTCTGGAATGGTTTGGATTTAGCATGTTCCCTTACCCCTCGTGGAAGCAAGGTAGCAATGTTGGAAGCCAGAATGATTGCCAGGAGGGGGTCCTTGAGAGTACGGCCTTCTGGATGATACGAGGTCTCTCTTCCTCCTGCTCTCTGTCTGCTTCCAGCCCCCACGATGTTAAAGCAGACCCTCGCTCTCTCCCTCTCTCTGCTTCTTGCTGCGACACTCTGATCTGCAGACCCAGCCTCCCATGGGCTGAACCCCTGAAATCTCCAAAACTGTGAGCACATAAGTCTTCCTTCCTCTAAGTGGTGTTGTCTTTTGGATTACAGGGCAAGAATGATGACCGAGACACCCTCTCTTCTGGGATTATTAGCTGTAGGGATGCAACAAATCTAGCCCAGCTGTTGACCACGGTTATCCCATGTCTGGGAAGAGCCAGAGTAGGAATGATGCCACCAGTTGGGAGAGGAGGACCAGGGATAAAAGCAGAATTCCAATGCCATCTTTTAAACCGCTGGATATTCAATCAGTGCGTGAGCTGTTGAATTCTCTTTTTTCATTAAGCCAGTTCCATTTGGGTTTCTGAGGTTTGTGATCACAGAGGTCCCAATTACCACAGAAAAGCTTGAAAACAAATTAAATGCCTATTATTAGGGAAATGACTTATCAAGTTGTGGTACATGCCCAGAATACTGTGTGGGCTAAAAGGAGGAGGTGACGCTATCTGTGTTGCAATAAATAAATAAATAAATAAATAAATAAATAAATAAATAAATAAATGAAAAGTTATCTAAGATAATACAGTGTACTGCAAATAAGTAGAAGTAAAGGATGGGTGAAGAATGCACCTACCAATATTCTATATTTCCATGTGTGCACACGTATGTATGTACATGTGGGTGCATACACGGGGGGACTGGAAGCATTTATTCCAAAAAGCTTGCAATGACTATCAATGGGGGGGGTGTTAAGGAGCAGGGGTGTGTACAAATACTTTCTCTTTTTCTATTGCTTTTCCAATTTTATTATGATAAGCATACATTTATGTATTGCTCATGTAGATTAAAAAAAGGAGGAAGAAGCACATTTAAAAGTATTTTAAAAATTAGGAAGAAAACTCTGTTCCCCAGGTTTTTATTTTTGGTCCTCATTGCTTCTCGTTCCACACAATCCCATCATCTAAAACCAACATCCTTTTCCCCATCATCTAAAACCAACAACCTTTCTCTTTTTCATTTCTGGTCGAGCTAGCGGTCCCGCCCCTCCCCTTGCTGCTCCAGCCCACAGTGCTTCAGAGGTGGCATGCACTCTCCCTCTCGAGCTCTGCTGAGCTTGCCCCTGCTCCTCCGCACACTCTCAGCTCAGTCAGATCCCCACCGCACCCGGCTGGGATCTGGATCGGGAAACTAGCCTCCTCCCCAGCTCCAGGGCTCCGGGCATCAGGTCTTCCACAAGGAGAGGCATTGGCATGTCACTCTGATCCAGCTTCTCCTCTGCTTCTCAACCTTCAGAGTGTAGGAATTAAGTCCAAACTGTGCTGCAAGCTTGCTGGCTGCCACACCATCTCAGTTCTCGCTGCCCCATGTCTTCACACTGCCTAGATAGCTCCCAGCTCCCGGACAGACCAGGCTGTGTCTGCCTCCATGCCTCGTAGTAGACAAAGGAGACGGGCAGTACTTGCCTTTCGGGCCTCGGAGGGCCGCACTGCATCAGGGGCGGGCAGGGCTGGGCCCCTGCGGCCACCTGTTCCCTGCCCTGGCTGCTGTGTGCTGAGCTTGCTCTGAAGATCCGCTCTCCTGCCAGCCTCCCCTCCTGTAAAGCCTGACAGATGAGGGACAACCGACTCCTAATGATAATGCGCCCCTATACTTGTACGGCTCCTTTGTCCCATGGAAATTGGATGCCTGTCCAAATGTCCCTCCATCAGTCTCAAAGCCCCTCTGTGCGATAGCTCTGTTTGTGGTAAAATGGGGCAGAGCTGAGGGTCTTGGAGGGATGTGCGATGGTCCAATGAGCGGACGTGTCCCAGCAGGACTTGCAACATCTCTGTTGCCTGTAGACCCAGCGTGGAGGTTTCTAGACACCCCCTAGGAAGAACACTGGGGAGGGACGTTTTAAAGATGTATTAACCGAGGACAGTGGACAGGACGTTGCTTCGAGTATCACTGTGGATTTGCAGACAGGACCATGGCGCTGTGAATCTGCAGGGAGTTCTCTGGGGAGATTGCTAAAAGACAACGGGCTCCGACTGTGGGTTCTCATGCTTCTGCTGTCTTCTGTCACCATCACAAAGGCCGTCTGTCTCCTTAACTATATTTTTGTTGTCAAGAAATAAGATCTTGTTTCTCGTTCCAGAAAGCTCTCGAGAGCAGGGGGGAGGGGCTGCAGGAGGAGCCCAGGATGGGCTGGACCCAGAGTCCTGCTCTCTGGCTGCACAGAATGCCTTGTGCCTTTTAGAAGACTCAACCATTATCCCAGCCTAAAAGCAGATTATTCAAATTACATTTGCTAAGGGTGCCTCAATTAGGGAAAATAAGAAAGCGGCTTGCCACGGTTCTCTGCAAGTATTAGTGTTTTAATTGGTGCCTCAGAAAGACGCCAGCGAAGAGAAAGCGAAGCACCTGCAGCAATTGGGTTTTTATGGATTTAGTTCAGACCGTGTTCCATGGGGTCCTCGCCCTGGTCCTGCGCAGAACAGAGTGAAGTGTTCCTGGGGACAAGAATGAGCTACGCACACTCTTTCCCTTCAGCCTGTACCGCCCCTGGTCACGTGTTTCCATCGGTGACCAGTTGGTCCTCAGCTGACCAGCAAGCAGCTGGACAGGGAGGGCTTCCTGTGCCCCCGCCAGGGAAAGTCGCTATTCCCAAGCAGGTGTGAGCCACCCAGAGGCTCTCTGCACACTTCCTGTCCACCTGGATGGTTTGAACTTGACAGCTCTGTCTCAACCACGGGTAACTTCTTCTTTACTCTATGCAGAAGGCACTGACGTCTCTACCGTGTGTTTGCAGGGTGCACCCTACACGGGGACTTCTCTAACAGCTTCCTGAGTGGATCCCTCTCCACATCTGGTACATTGGCGCCATTATTTTCCATTTTGTGGTAAGCCACGGTTCAGAAAGGGATGTGTGTGCCATGTTGAGATACATGTAGCGCCCGAGTCAGAAGAAAAAGAATGTATTCCAGCAGGTTTGGCCCCTGAGGACGAGCTCTACGCCCTGCACATTGTCAAGTCACTTATCATTGACTCCATAAATGCTTTAAAGGTCAGAGGACATCATTTTTACGCTTATTATGAGACATAATGGGAATCTGTACAAAATGAAGAAGAATAGGGTATGGAGGCCTGTGAAGCCAACAGTCAGAAAAGTGAGACGAATTAATCAGAACTAAGATAATTCATGAGGACAGGAAGCCAATGTCTGTGGCCTGGGCAGGTCGGAGCTCGGGTCCGGAGTGAAGTGTGGGGTCAGGACAGGCTGCAGAAGTGACCGTGAGGGAGGACAGAAGAGGGCAGGAGGAAGGGCCAGGGCAACTGAAAGCTCAGCGCTCAGCTACAGCGCTGGGGGGAGACGCTCAGGGAGTGGGGCGCTCATACCCGTGGGGCTTCTTTTAGTATAAAAGCGGAATTTTCCTTTTTTTTTTTTTTTTTGGATACCTAAAAGAAGCAAAGAGAATACTAGTGGAAAGAAAGAATGTGAAGTAAAGGGAAGATAAAGATGAACAGAATAGAACCGATTCATAAAGATTCAGGGGGAAAGACTCTCAAAATTTAGAAGTATAGGCCAAGAGGATGAGGCTTGGGCGAAGTGTGTCTCGAGGAGAGGCCATGGCTGCAGGATGACACGGGTCCTGAGCGCCCAGGGGACAGAGGGCCCATGGTGGCCAGATCCCAGGAGCTGCTCTGGAGCCTTCCCTTCCTGTTCCAGCCTTGGCTTGATTACCATGGCCAGACTACACCGGGGCTCGGAGGAGCTTCCAAACATCAGGGAATTCTGTCTTTCCCATATGAAATATGGAATACCAGCTACATATATTTACCCAGATTATCCCTGGGATTGCTCTCTGCCATGTTCACATTCACAGCAGATGAAGTCTTGACCCGAGACAAAGGCGGGGTGCAAACACCCCCAGAGACCTGCTGTGGGACACCAGCTCTCAAGCTTTACCTCGAGAGGCAAAATAAAAACTTGAGTAAGTCTGGCATCTGATCTTTACTTCAGAGCATGCGAAGATCTAGGGAAGTCTCATCAAGAGATTGCTAAGCAAAACAAAGATCATACAATTCCAGCTACACTCATGGCTGATTTGTTTGCATTAGTGACTTTTAGCGAGTCACACGGCATACTTATGTTCCATGGGGAGTGTCTTCAAAATATCCGCAGGGGAACGGCATGCATATGTAACTCAAGTCCATCCCCTTGTATAAACTTGTCATAAGGAAAATGCTTGAAACCCTTAGAACACAGGGGTGAGAAACACCCCTTTCCAATGTCAAAAGTGAAGGAAACGATGGATTAACTTGCCTTGCTAAATAAAATGGACACCATGAAGAAATCCAGCAGGAAGCTCTCGGAAATGTCTTTGTAGTCAAAGTGGAAGAAGATGACGGTGAAGCTCAAGTTAATAAACTGGTGAACCGGGTTGCAGAAAGACGTCCGCAGCAGCTTCATGCCAGAGATGATCATCAGGAAAATGTCCCAGCTGTGGGAGAGGAGAGGCCCAGTAAGTACAAAGCGCAGGGCTACGCTTCAGTATGCCTAGGCCCAGAGGAGTCCTGGACCCCAGACCCTCCTTGGGATTACTAGTAGCCTGACCCAGGATTAGGACATTTGGGAAGTACTTTCCTGTGGAATAACTATGACTGACATCAGTTAATCAAAGACTTCAAAATGCTCCTGGAAGGGATTTTGAATGTTTCCAACGTGAAGAAATGATACATGCCAGAGATGAGAAAGATGCCAGTTACCTTAATCTGAGCATTGCACATGGGATAGACTCACTGAATATCACACTGTATCCCACAAATATGTCTCATTACCATGTGTCAACTAAAAGCTAATACGTAATCTTTACAAGTGCTTTCAAAGTTTTTTTTGTGCCAGGTACAAAAGTGTCATTTTCATCATGAAAAAGATCTCCTGTTGACAATTCCATATTTCCATCCAAATTCCTCAATTTGATCTTTTATCTGCCTATGATGGTCTGGTATGGAAACATGACCTGGGGTTCGGTTGCCTTAACGGCAGCCCAGGGTACAAAAATACTTGTGACAAAGCCGAGCTCAGGGATGGGCTAGCTCAAGACTATGCATGTTTTGGTTTTCCAAGGAGATTGGTGATTTGCTGGATTACTTGGGCAAAATCTAAATGTGAGTCAAATCTAGCTATTTCTGTGACCATGGTTCAGTGGAGAAATCACTTTATGTTTATTAATGATGACTGGTTATAATTATGGGAAATCTTCAGGACTGGTGTTCAGGGTTTCCATAACATTGCATAGCAGTGGCCACCATTAATGGTGTATGGATTATTGCCTGCTTAGCTGACGGTTGTATAAAGGCTGAGGCAGTAATCAGTGAACAATGGTACAGATGCAGAGCGCCCACTTGGACCAGGCTGGGATATACAAATACCTAACAAGATGACACAGTTCACCCACTCAGTGTAATCCCCTACTCCATCATCCATCCATCCATCCATCCATCCATCCATCCATCCATCCATTTATACATCTATCTATCCATCCATTTGTCCTTCCTTTCTTCCTTCCTTCCTTCTACCATTTCTTGGGGGGGTTGATATTGCAAGCTAAATAAGAAACTGCTTACTTCATAGTTCACTATCTGACTGCTACAGTGGTTCTCAAAACAGACAGTGGTTCTCAAAACAGACAGAGAGGGGCTGGACTTAAATAGTTTGAGAAAGATCTTGACAGGACCCTGACACATGGCCTCTCTCTGTCCCTGAGAAGAGATGGTCTGTTCAGGAGTCTGAAATCTTGAGGGTTTTTTTTTTTCTTAATTCTTTGGATGACTATCTCAGAAATAGAAAGGAATTGTCAGCTTTGGATTGTTGAGAAAAATACTTCAGATGGTATCATCTGGAAACTGAGAATATGCATTCATTTTTATTTTTATTGGTGCATTCTAATCATACGTCTTGATGAAATTCAGGGCAATAGAGGCATACATGCACACAAGGTACTTCTTTTTGACTTTAGCATTTAGAAGAATTTACAGGGGCTGGAGAGTAATGTGACGTACACTCCACTCTGAACTGTTTTGTGTGACCTTCTCCAACAGCTTGGCCTCCATCTGCAGGCCCAGCTCAAGTCCTGAAGCTGGATGGGAAAGGGTTTTCACACTTCTTGGTGACACCCCACAGCGGCCCTGTTCCTGCCTTGCTGCCTCGGCTTTGACTGTGAGCCTGGGATCCGCTCTGTCCCTAGAGGTGGTCACAGGCCAGCCAGGCCCGCACCCACTGGAAGTCCCTGCCACCAACAGAAGCCCAGGATGCTCCACCTACAGAGCTGCCTCCTGGATGGATCCCGGTCTCAACTATGTCACAGGCCTGGGGTCCCATCATCTGCCTTCTTACATCCCGTGTAAGTTTCATCCTTGGCTCTGAAATCTAGGATTTTAAATACTAACGGGCCTAAAATTCTTGCCCCAGTCTACACAAAACAGGTCTGGACTATAAAGAAGATGGAGTCCAATAAAGACCAAAGGTCATGGGATCATTTCATTCAATGTCTGCTTTGTGTGACTGTGAATCCATTCGAAGTCTGGCAGGGCATTAAAAATACCGTTCATCTTAGCTCTGTGTTTGGCAAATATTAATTAACCTGTTCTCATCAAATACTGGGATGGAGAATGGGTTTGAATTAGCATGCTGGGATTATGCAGCGGGGTGGACCTGGAGACCTACTGTTTGAGCAACGTGACTTAAGACTAAGTAACTGAGGAAGGAATCTTCCTCCTCCTCCTGCTCTGGTGACGTACGAGACCTGCCCTTCTCACCTCTGGCCAGAATGACAAATCCGCACATTATCAAACAGATTTCCATTTGCAAATCCAGGATTAATTTTAATATATGAAAACTATGAAACCCAGGACTCTGCTGTCCATTGTTAATGACTTGCAAAAAAAAAAAAAAAGACCACCGGCATCTTGACAGTGTGAAGCCTCTCACGCTCCAGATTTTAAATTATGAGGCTTCTCTTGATGAGTTCCGAGAGCTGTGACAGTGATTAATTTCCCCCTCCCCAAGCACAGAAAAATGATACAGCATTTGCTACATGAAATGGCATGGCACGGTTCCGAACGCCCTGTGCAGGACGGTTAGAAACCCCAGGAATCCCGGCTCCCACCGAGCTTCCGTCATTCCATTAGCATCCCTGACTAAGCTTCCAGGATGATTTTCAAACCTACTGACATTTCCCCACAACATCTCTTCAGGCAGCTCTCACTTCACCTGCGCCCCAGTCACTCGACAATGTCTGCTCGAGCGGGCTTGAGGAAAAGGCCGCCCTGCCTTCCTCCTGCACCCGCAGTGATTACTAGGTATGAGTGGGTTGCTTCCGCTGCCTGTTTAGAGAGAAAATTCAATTCTGTTTTTGGAGAATGTTGTGATCCAATTCACTCCGAGAAGAAACCGTTATCTACTTACTGGGTACCAAGTCTCCGGTAATTGCTTATTGAAAACGCATCAATAGTGAGGGCATTCAGAATTATTGCCGGGTACAAGATATATTTTTCAAAACACTGAAGCCAAACATAGAGTCTTTCGAACCACATTAAATGGGCGACATCTGAAAGAAATACAAAACAAAACAAAACAAAAAACAACGCTTAGAACGGCCACTGATCAAAGTACTTTGCCTTAAGTACAGATAATAGCAAGCAATATCCCTCCTTTAACTCCATGCTACTGATTGGCTGATCGACACCAGGCACAAGACACGGCTGCTAATTTTCTCTCTGGGCAGCGGCTCTCTGCTTAGCTCCCGCCTAGTTCATAAATGATAATATACAGTGACACGGGTCAGCGCTCCAAGTCTTCAAGTCGATTGACTTCTTCAGATGCCATTTACGGGGACCAAGGAAGCCAACTGTCATAGAATTCAGCCATCTCAGTAAGGGAGGGTGGGAAACAGGCGAAGAATTGAAAAAAAAAAAAAATCCCCTGGGTTCCTGTTATGCTTCCAGTGGCTTCTGAGGCTGGAGGGCTTTCTGGTGTCTCTCTGTCTCTGTCTCTGTCTCTCCATAATCAAACCCCTGAGCAACATATACAAATAAGAGAAAACGAATCCCCAAGCCCCTGTTGCTGGGAACCTATTAGATTTTTCTGACTCTTCTCCATGTCTCTTGCACAGAAGCACCAAGGTTTCAGGTCAGACCCACCTGGCTGTGCGTTCGTCTCTACCCACCGCTAGTGTGTGACCATGAACTCTGTGTCTGTCTGAGCCTCGGTTTTCTGGTTTTCTGCATCCTTCCTGTCCATCCTCTGAGACTGTCGCCAGGGAGGGATCCTCTGCCCTGCTCTGCTGATGGGCAGTGGGGTAACAGGACACAGTCATGCAGCCTCTGCCCATGTCTCCCAGTTTTTCCCTCTGGGAGGGGCAGAACCAGTCACTGGTTAGAGCATAAACTTCTTGGTCCATGTTATCAGAGTGGAGAACGCTGCCTCCCAGCCTCACGGTCCAGAGCCAGAGCTGGGAGCCTCTCTGTCCCCCCACCCATGGGGAGCTCGCAGCAGGTCAGGGACCAGGATCCCAGCTGGCCGGTCCTGCTTCCCTTCCACACGCCCTCCATCCGCCAGAAACCGGGAGGCTGCAGGATCCGGATCTACCTGCAAACAGCGGCCCAGGAGCCTGCCGGCCTGGCCCCAGCATCTCCACCGCAGTTCTGACTAAACCTGCCAAGGTTGGCGACACCACCACACCTCTGGAATCACATTCTCCAGTGATTGGCGGCAGAAAATCACACCCCAATAATACACAATAACCAAGGGGGGAGAGCTATGTCGTTTTCCCATAGTTTTACATGGTTCTTGTCTGGGTTGAACCAGAATGACTCATGAAAAGAGAAACCGTCATGCTCACAGAGCCTGCTGTCCCCTCCCAGTCTCTTCGCCTGGATTAAGGGACAATCTGCCTATTTCCAAGTGACTTCCCCGGGGCTTCAGCTAAGCGACCTTAGAAGCTACACAAACACACACCTGTAGGCGGCCCCGTGCCAGACTGGAAATTGGTACTTGACTTTCTTCTTTATATGGTGTGGTTTTCTGTATAAGAAGGCATTCTCTTTTGTAACTCAAAACTACCTTTATTTGATTAAAAATATGAGCAGAGTCTTGGCTCCCAGAAATTTTGCTTGGAAAGAATTCACTGGAATGGGGCAGGAGGCACTGGTGAGACTGGACAGCGCTTCTGGTTTTCGCGACACAGAGAGTAAAGTGCTGGGAGACCTAACACCCAGCGACCGGCCCGATAAGCAGAAGAGAGACGCAAGGAGGATACCAAACACTAAAACAAGCAAGAAGGAGAAATTTCAGGGACTGATGACACAGGGAGAGAGAGCTGGAAGAGGATTAAGTCCAAAGAGTAAGGATGCTGGGCAGGAATTTGATTTTAGGAGTTCTTTTTTTCTGTGTGTGGTATTGGGTATTGATCCTAGGGACATTCTACCTCCAAGCTATAACCTCCAGCTCTTTTTATTTTTATTTTTTTACTTGAGACAGGTTCTCGCTAGGTTGCTGAAAGTCTTGCTAAGTTGCTGAGGTTGGCTTCCAACCTACAATTCTCCCGTCTCAGCCTCCAGAGTACTGGGATTATAGGCGTGCACCATCAGGCCTGGCTAACGTTATAGGGGTTCTTAACGGGCAATGTGCTATGCTTCCCGGAACAGATTTGGAAATATGCTCTTTCATCATGAATTTTATACATCATCAATGCAGTTGAGGTATGCCATACGTTTCACATACAGGACTGAGGGCTTTAATCGTTTGAGAAAGTATATGAAAATTAAGAACAGCAGACCTTCAAGGCCTGCCTCCATTCCCTCCAGGCAAATGACTCTGACTCATATTTGTTTACTGTTTCGTGCATTTCTTTGTTGTCTGCTCCCCCAACTGGAGCCCAAGCTCCATTTAGGGCGGGACTTTAGCTCTAGCGCCAGACAAGGAAACACCCTCCAAGCTCCCCCACCCCTGCTTACAGTCACTGTTTCACCAGGTACTGCTGCCCAGCCCCCAAAACCCTTGTTTAGATTCGCCTACTATTCCATCTTTTGTTTAACATCACATCTGCAAGATTCATCCCACCGCTTTGGGTGTGGTTGTAATTCATTCGTTCTCGTTGATGTGTGGGAATCTATGTGTGGACATGCACCTGACCACAACTTAGAGGAAGAAAGATGGAGTTGCTCACAGGACCTGAGGTTTCAGTCCCTGATAGGTCGGATCACATCTGCTGAACTCAGGGTATGGTAGGGGGAAGCAAAGGCAGCAAGGGCAGGGGGGAGGGACATATATAATCTGCAAGGTCACACTACCTCCTCCAGCTACATTACACCCTGCCTGCCTATGTTAGCACCCAGTCCACCCATGAACCCATCAGTGTATTTATCCACTGGGGTGCTCATGATTCAATTACTCCACCTCTGAAGATTTCTGCATTGCCCATATATGAGATCTTCCGGGGCGGGGGGATTCTTTATATAAACCATAACAGAATGCTACTGGGAACATTTTCATCTGTGTCTTTCGATAATTCACACGTGTTCGTTTCTGTGGCGTATACGTCTGGGTATAGAACTGGGAGGTGATTAGATGCGCATTCTGTAGGCTTTGGTAGACACTGCCAAGTGATTCTCCAGAGTTGCTGTGCCAGCCTACACTCCCACAGTGTGAGAGAGATCTTTTTGTTTGTTCCACGGTCTTGCCAAAACGTTTTCTCTCTTCGTGGCGTTAGCCAATGCAGTGGGTGTCTCGTGGTGTCTATATTACAGGTTTATTTGACATTTCCTTGGTGACTAATGGAGTCGAGTACCTTTTCAGAGGTTTACCAACCATTTGGATACATGCTTCTGGGTTATTTTTTCTTATTGGAGTGTATGTCTTTTCCTTACTGATTTTTAAGACATTCTTTAAACATCCTATTTGATGTATAAATTCTTTAAATCATCTCCTCTGATGGTTTGCTTTTTACCCAGTAGAGTCTTTAGTAAGAAAGGAATCCATAATACTAACATGCCCCTACTTTTCATTATTTTTCTTTTAGGACCTTTGATATTGTGTTTAAGAGAGAAAGGTCATGATTATGTTCTCCGCTTAGACTTTCTTTGTTTTATCCTTCAGATTCAGCTCTGCAAAGTCTCTAGACCTGGTGGCTGTGTATAGCACGAGATGAACATCAAGACCCATGTTCCCGTCTTGGTATCTGATTATGACCACTCATTGAGAACACCTTGTATCTCCCCCTGTACTGCCCAGAGTCATGATGAATGTGCGTCTATATTTCTGGGTGCTTTCCTGAAATGCCCCCCCCCTCTAGACTTTCCTGCTATTCTTTACAAGACCTGGCATCGTGCCTTCTGGAGATTTCATGACCCTTGGCCCTGCTTCCAGTATGGTCACTGCTAAGGGCTGCCAGGGACAGGGCATCTAAAATGTGCATCCTGTGAATAACAGGACTTGGTGATGCTATTTAGAATTGCCATCTCAAGATGACAGTACAAAGGGATAACTTTTAATTGTCTTGATGATCATCTTTGAATCATTTATGCACAAGGCACCCCCTTTGTGCCTGTCTCTGGGCAGACCCCCATCTCTGACAGACCCCTGCTGCTGCCCAGCCGTGTCACTCTGCCCATCAGGCATCTGCCAGACACTGACCAGCAGCCTTCTGGACACGGGACTTCTAATTTCAAGGCGAAGTATGTTCTTCCTTTGTGCCATCACTGGACAAGGTGAATTCTATAATGTTAGTAGCTGTCAGAGCATAGCATGGAATAATTATTCATTTAAATATTAATCTTCCACTAGATTTTGATGTCAAGGTAGGTACTATGTTTCCTACTTGAATTAATGCTACAAGTACCTAACAGGGTGCCGGGGCTGGGCTCGGGTTCAGTAAATGTGATTCATTGTCTTATCATTAGTGGTTGGAGAAATTCTGGATTCTTAAGATGGACTAGAGAAAAAAAACAGCCCCTTGGAATTGCTTTTGTGATGACAGACAAGGAGCTTTCTGTGTCCTATCAAACAGCATCTCCTATTTTAATCTTCCCCAAGGTACAATCAGTTCCAGTTAGGTTTCTTTCTATACAAAATTACTCTTCTCTGATTTCTCAATTTACAAGAGATCAGCGGTGTCAGATGGAGACCGGCACATCAAATGCAATTCAGCCTGCTTATAAAAACACGTTTACAAAATTCCATCAACTTTTGTCACCAATTCAGAGAAACATGACAACCTTAGGTAGATTCCTACAAAAGAAAAAAAAAAAGTAAATGAAGAGAAATATAAATCCATCTCATCTGCAGAGCTGTTAGAAAAACATTTGCATTAAAAGGAACCTTGGAGAGACTCATCACCCAGGAACATCCTAGGGACCATCTGGCCGGGGAAGTGCACGTCAGATTTTCAAAAGCTTGTCATATTTACTTTGAGAGAATGATATTTTCCAGTGGGTGGAGATAAGACTGATTTGCACAGAGGGTGGTGGGGGGGGGGGACGTAATCCCTTTGGGTCTAGGAGGATTCGCTGCAGATCACAATAACAAAAGCAGGCTTTTCATAAGAATTTCAGTTTACTCATCCCAGAAACACAAAAAGCAAGGAAACTCAATTAAAATGGAAACGATGGGTGAGCTCAGAACTCACCATCCAAGCCTTTCTAAATATTTGAGAGTGAAATTACCTATTCAGTGGGACTCCAACTGGCTGAGCTACCTGGGGTGTGAAAGAGAGAGAGAGGGAGAAAGAGGGAGGGAGGGAGAGAGGAAGGAAGGGATAAGAGGAGAGGAGAGGAGAGGAAAAGAGAGGAGAGGGAAAAAGAATATGCAGGAAAATATGCACGTTCAAGAGATGAAGATGTCTAGCTTGCACGTTGACTGAATGCAGAGTGCTATTGAGTGGGCCGACTCTGGAAAGGGGTGCACACGGGCGCTGCAGTCAACACAGCCAGCACGCTGGTGGAAGAGGACGGAGGCCCGCTCCTTAGAGATGGTGACAGTCCCCAGGTAGAAGCAAAGCCAAGTGACAGCTGTAGCAATTGAGCTCTGCTTCAGAAGGGAAAAAACTAGAGAAGTTATTCCAGCCAGCATTCTTGCAGCTATCACCTAAAAGACTGACCATGTGACTTAGGGGACGAAGATTTATTTTCTTATGGTTCAGTCCATGTTAGACCAGGAACCATGGATCTCAGGGCATGGTGGTGGGAGATCTAGGAACCATGGATCTCAGGGCATGGTGGGGGGGGAAGGACAGAGGGAGAGCACATGGGCTGTGCTCCCCACATCATACTGGCTGGAAGTAAGAGTGAGCAGGGGGACAAGGAACCAAATCGCCAAGGCCATTAGCACCCCCAGGGACCCACCTGCAGCCACACCCTACCAGCCCACCAACTACACCCAGGTAAATCCATTACAATGCATTTATCCATTGCTGGGATGACAACCCTCACGACTCAATTATACCAACTCCAAACACTAACTTATGAGCGCTTCAAGTGGACATTCTATATGTAAACATAAGAGAAAGGAAAGCCAGTTCACTTCACGGCAAGTGAGGGAAACTGTCACTCTTTTTATAAAACCCTTACACACACACACACACACACACACACGAGTGAGATACAGTCCGAGCTGTATGATTCAGCTCTAGTTCCCAACCTGGGTGTTACAGGAAAATGATAGTGACCGCCCCTGATGTCTGAACACGGCGTGGAAGCCCCCATGCCCTCTGGTGATGAATCCTGAACCTCTCAACAAGATGCTGAGATGCCGAGGAAGGCAGGAAACGGGTCCACACTGCGCTCACCAGCAAGGCCAATGGTACACATGGGGTGTTATGGGAAAAACCTTTTCAAGAGGGATCTGCCCCAAGGCAGGGTTCCCAACATCTGGCTGAAGCAGGGTTGGAGAAGGCTGTGGAGGAAGAGTTAAGGAAACTATAAATATTGGGATAACGGAGACATAGCCCAGAGATCACGCACTCCAAATCTCTAAGGCTAATCGAGCCTTGCTTATTAACAGAAAATGCATCCCACTTTAATTTTTACTTGTCTTAGAATCCTTCTTCCACCATTGGTAGTTTATTCTAATGAAATGGTTGAGTCTCTAGATAAAGAAAACCTCAAATGGATAAATGGGACCCACGCTAAACGTTTGCAGGGGGGGGGATGAATCCAAAGGTGAATTATAATGGAGGAAAAAGATAACACAAAGACATAAGAGTAGAACCCTGAATGCTCAAAGATCAGACTTTGTTCTTTCTTATGGGGCAGACGTGGAAAGTTAGTCCAAAGGAAAGCTTGCAAATGCACTAACAGGACAAGTACGTGCCCTCAGTCCCCAAAACATCTGTACCACTGTAGTATGCTAACCTTAATCCTGTTCATAGCAGCAACGATTCACAATAGATAGGTGACGGAGACAACTCAGGTGTCCGTCTACAAGAGGAATGGGTAAGGAAAGTATAGTATGCACACAATGGAATTTCACCCAGTCATAAGGAAGAACAACGTTACATCATTTGCAGGAAGAGGGACGGAACTTGAGGGAGATCAGCCAGTCTGAGGAAGCCAAGGGCTGTCGGTTTTCTCTTCTATGTGGAAGTTGGGGAGAAAAGAGGAAACAAAAAAGGCTCCAGATAAAAGAGGAGCGAGACCAGGAGAACAGAGGAAGGGACTGGGGCAGGGAAGAGGAGAGGAGAAAAAGAAGGGTGGAGGAAAGAAACGAGTGCATTAATGTTTTGTTTGAATATTCAGTATCACTCCCAATCTCACTAACATGTACAGGGAGGGAGAGGGAGCGGGCTGTGATCCAGGAGGAGGCACCCCAACTCGTGTGTGCACATATAACCGCATCACTCAGAGTCTCACTGTGTTGTATAATTACAACGCACTCCGAGGATCATCTTAAAACGTCCCCAAATTGTCTCAGTAGTCACACAAAGTATAGTTAAAAAGAAACCCTTTGCAGTGATATTTTACAGCCACCTTTCTGTTAATATACTGAATATGCAGAGCAACCATAAGAAGACATTACTTTAGCATTATTATTTCTCTTTTTCCTGGAATATTAGGCCCTTGAGAAAAAAAATGTTAACTAATTATGCCATTTACAAGTTTACAGACAACTCATTACGACTGAAGGCTTTAAATTCTCTTAAAGAGTTTTCAGGTT
Organism: Graphiurus murinus; assembly: GCA_004027655.1. NCBI lineage: Eukaryota > Metazoa > Chordata > Mammalia > Rodentia > Gliridae > Graphiurus > Graphiurus murinus. The sequence continues at coordinate 163,308 of PVLC010000167.1, forward strand.
GTGTTTTATGTGGATGCTTATGCTACTAAAAGAAGTTCTTGTCAATAATTAAAAGCAAATCAACAATCCTCGGAATGGTTTTAGTTTTAGGAAGACAACCTTCAATTCAAATCTTGAAGGATGTAGGATTTGAGGATGGAGGGTTTCCCACTGTGTGGGGACCAGACACATTTCACTGGGAGTGCAGCTCAGGGTAAACCCAAGGCCCAAGATCATGACCCTGATTTTCCCAGATAAGCAGTTCAGGGTTCAGGGGATGCCTGTGCCTTCTTCCCTGTCTGGAATCTTCTTCCTCCCCCTTGAGGGCTGACCCCTGCTTTTCCTTCAGGCTTTGATTTTTTTTTTTTTTTTTTTTTTTGTGGTACTGGGGATTGAACTCAGGGGCATTCTACCTCCGAGCTACACCCCCAGCCCTATTTTTTTATTCTTTATTTTTGAAACCGGGTCTCGCTAAGTTGTGGAGTGCCGCACTAGGTAGCTGAGGCTGGCCACGAACCCGGATCCTCCAGTCTCAGCCTCCCAAATGCTGGGATTACAAGCGTGCGCCACCACGCCCGGCATCAGGCTTTGATTTAAATGTCCCTTCCTTGAGAACTCTTCTAAATTGGTGTTCCTTGATCCTCCCTCCCAGGTCCCACTCCACCTTTCCTCCATGGTACCTGGCTATTTTCTGGTTGTTTTTTTTTTTTCCTTCCTTCCTTCATTTATTTTTGAAAACATTTTAAATCTTTAATTCAGCTGGAACTTCATTTGATGCAAAGTCTAACTCATTTCTTTCAAGGGAATCAGCCCCTCTCCCTAAAACCATCCCACTGAATGTTTCCATTAGTTCACTGAGAATAAAATACGAGTCCTTTGCATTGTCTCAGAGGGACAAAGAAGTTCTGGACAGAGTTCCTGTAAGGACATTGCTTTCTTGTCTTGATAGGACAGTCCTTCGCTGACACCAAGCCATAATACTTAAGAGTGAGAATTGTTTACAAACATTCGAAAGAAGGTTAGGCCGACATTTTCACAGGAAGGGGAGAGGAAGATCTCCATGGCTGTGCACGCATTCCCCAGGCTAGGGTGTCTCCCCTCCCCACCCTCCCTCATCGGAGCAGCGCACCTACCTCGCACTTCCCGCTGGTGGTACTCTCTACTTTTGAGGACTGGGTGGGAAACCCACACCCAGGGGTGGTGTTTGCGGAGCTGAGGCAGCAGGTGATGTGTGATGAGCCCCACGGCACCTGCCAGGGCAAAGAGCACCACGCTGAGGAAGGGCTGCGAAGAAAGGGCAAAGTCCCGTTAGTGACCCAGAAGCTAGCTCTAGGGGGGGAGCCCCAGAGTAAACGGCACCAGGCCTGCCCTCACTCCCCCACCCTGGAAGAAGAGACAGACTCTGAGCCTGCCTTAGGTTTCCCAGGTGTCTTCCGTAGACCACGAAACAGGCTCCTGGGCCAAGAGCTGCTAAGAAGATGTGGAGAAACAGGCCAGCAGAAGTACAGAGGCAGGGGAGTGTGCCTGCCCCCTAGAATACATGTTTTGGGGTGGGGATGTTGGGGATTGAACCCAGGGCCATTCTACCTCTGGGGTGCACCTTGGTCCTTTCTACTTTTAATGTTTGAGACAGGTTCTCAATAAGTTGCTGAGGGCCTCGTTAAGTTGCTGGGGCTGGCCGAGAACCTGCAATCCTCCCGTCTCAGCTTCTCAAGTACTGGGATTACAGGGGTGGGACACTGCACCCAGCTCCAAGGGAATACATTTTTAATTTTTCTCATAAGGAGAAGTGGAGAGTAACAAATTTAGCATCATAATAGGTTTCTCCCTCAGAGAGGTCCTCAATTTCCAGCATCCTTGTATAGACAGAGCGACTGCAAGATTCCTAAGCCAGAAATGCTATCCAGCCTCTCTACTGAGGCTTGGTACTGGGAACTGAACCCAGGGGCGTTTACCTCTGAGCTATAGCCCCAGTTCTTTTTATTTATTTATTTATTTTATTTTGAAATAGGGTCTTATTAAATTGCTGAGAGCCTCAATAAATTGCTGAGGCTGTCCTTAAAACTGTAACCCTAGCGGGGCGTGGCCTTGCATGCTTGTAATCCCAGCATTTGGGAGGCTGAGACTGGAGGATACGGGTTCGCAGCCAGCCTCAGCTACCTAGTGAGGCACTCCGCAACTTAGTGAAAACCTGTTTCAAAATAAAGAGTTAAAAATAGGGCTGGGGGGTATAGCTCGGAGGTAGAATGCCCCTGAGTTCAATCCCCAGTAGCACACACACACATACACACACACACACACACACACACACACACACACAAACTGCAGTCCTCCCGTCTCAGCCTCCCAAGCACTGGGATTACCCGTGTGCCCCACCATGCCTAGCTACACTTTTGTACTTTTCTCACTTGAAAACCCTGTTCCTGGGGGCCTCTGGCTCTGGGGCGCCACCTCACCCCAATTCACCAGGTCTCTCCTCTGCTCATGGAAGCCAGAAACCGGCTGCCCCTTGTCCCTTCCACAGCGGTGCAAGTCTGTACACATCTGCGAGGCGCCCCGGGCCCCCTGCACTCCTGTCCTCCCTCCACCCGCCCGGTGCCCCCCACCTCTGCCGCAGCCCCGCAGCCCGGTCACTAAGGAGGAGGAGCGGCCAAGGAAACACCTACTCGCAGTGACAGGAACACTGTGCTGGCGCTGACCGCGAAGGAGAGGACGGCCGCCACGGAGCAGACTAGGAGATCCGAGCGCAGGACGTCCTTCTGCAAAAAGACACTGCTCGTGAGTGTAAGGGTCGCGCTCATGGCCTCCCACGCCGGCAGCTCGCGTGGCGAGACTTCACCAGCCCATCCCCTGCCTGGCGAGTCCCCATGGCACACCCGGACGGCAGGGTCACCAGCGAGGTCACCAGCCCCAACCTAAAGCTCTCACCCACAAACAAGGCCAGGACACAGGCTGCCCAGAGAGCCCCCGAGGGGCCCCAATGCCCCAGGCTCTGCCAGAGCAGGGAGCGGGCACTGAGGGTCTCTTCCTGGTGTCAGGGTGGTGTGTGTGTGGTGGTGGTGGGGTTTCCACACGCCCACAGCTACAGGAACACCAAGCTGGAGCCTCTTGCACATCCCTTATGGCCTTGGACCAGACTGGATTGTTCTGATTATTCAGTCTTTATAATATCCTCTTAAATCTCACTAAGTTCCTTTCTTATTCTTCTCTTTCAAGTTTCTTTTTTTTTTTTAATAGTAACTTCTATTCTTCTAATAAGCCTTAGAATCATTTCCCAACGCTGTGAACGTAACTTCTTTAGAACTGTTTTGAACAACAGAAAAACCTACAAATTTACTTACAAAGAACTGGCACTTTGTAAATATGTCTTCTTGCCCCAAATCGGGTTAGGTCTACTCCTTGTGACTGGCTGGGAACTTCATTTCCATTTTAATAGACTGCTGTTGTTTTCCATGTGACACTGCTTGTTAGAATCATTCCCATTATCAACGCACACATTTTGTTGCTATTTCACATTATGTTTTCATTATATTTTCTAAGGTTATTTCTGGTATGTTAACGTGGTCTTGCTTTTCTAAATTCCTTTGATGGTAATTATGAATCTTCTTATGACTTGTAGTTGATTTTATAAGTCTCTCCCTCTTTCTCTCTCTCTCTCTCTCTCTCTCTCTCTCTCTCTCTCTCTCTCTCTCTTTCTCTCCTTACCTATCAATATATGCATTACATATATTTTTCCTCCTTCAGGCCTTACACTGGCCAAAACCCCTAAAACAATATTCAGTAATATTAATGTTTTGCTCTTTTGTTCTTTCATGGTCTGTCCATGAATGTTTGGCCAGGAAATATATTCTTAGTATATTAAAGGTTTTAAATGTGTTGTGACATTTTCTTAGCCTTTTTTTGGGGGGGGTGTACTGGGGAATTGAACCCAGGGGCATTCTATCTCCAAGATCTACCCCCAGCCCTATTTTATTTTTATTTGGAAATAAGGTCTTGCTCAGTTGCTGAGAGCCTTGCTAGATTGCCACAGCTGGCTTTGAGCCTGCCGTCCTCCTAGCTCAGCCTCCCTAATACTGGGATTACAGGTGTGCACCGCCACCACACCTAGACAATTGTGGCATTTTCTGCGGCACTTCATAATTCCTTTCCTAAAAGAAGCTTAAGAGGTCCTGGTCCACGGCTCCACACCTTGCAGGTTGAGACAACACGGGGGACCAGGAAAACTAGGCATTGTGACCAACAGTTTAGAATAAACTCTGAGAATTTTACACATAAAAATCAGGGGATGTTAAAGAAATGTTCGGTCCCAGCCCTGCAAGGCGGTACACGCCTGTAATCCCAGTACTTGGGAGGCTGAGACAGGAGTATTACAGGTTTGAGGCCAATGTGTGGTAACTTAGTGAGACCCTGTTTCAAAAAAAAAGATTAAAAAAGGGGCTGGGAGTGTCGCTTAGAGGGAGAAGGCTCCTAGATTCAATCCTCAGGACTGAAAGAAAGAAAAGAAGGAAAGAAAGAAAGGAGGGAGGGAGGAAGGAAGGAAAGGAAAGAAGGGGGAAGGAGAGAGAGAGAGGAAGGAAAGAAGGAAGGAAGGAGAAGGAGGAGGAAGAAAAAAAGGGAGTAGGAGGAGAAGGAAGGAAGGAAGGAAGGAAGGAAGGAAGGAAGGAAGGAAGGATGTATGTTTGGTCTCCAGGAACTAAGAAAATTGGACACCCTGAAAACAGCAAATTTGAACAGGATGAGGAGTGTTGGAAATGGTGAAGGCAGGAGACAGGGTAAACCTGAAAGCCTTATAAAAATAAGGCTCACAGAACAGAGGGAGCCAAACCGCTGGCAGAGAGCTCACGTCTTCCCCAACTACCGAGACCCGCTAAGAAACTCTGTGCGCAGACTCCTGTGGCGCGGGGCCCACAGCCCTAGCTGGCTGGCTCTCTTTCTCGATCGATGCTTCTTGCTTCCTGCAGCCTGTGGATCATCCGGACAGAGGCAGTGGTGGACAGTCTGGTTACAATGCAGGTCCCCAGACCCCACACCAGCCAAACAAATGGAAATGGGGGAGAGAAGGCTAGGAAACTTCGACCTAACGAGGTCCCCGGGGGCTTTCCTAGAAGCCAACATGTAGGAGAAGAGAGGGGAGGGGGACAGAAAGACACAGAGAAAACAACAGGAGCAGAGAGAGAGAGAGAGAGAGAGAGAGAGAGAGAGAGAGAGAGAGAGGAAGGGCGAGCCAGAGACCACAAGCAGAGAAATTTTAGGGATGATATATCAACCTGCAAAAGCCGGATCTGATGTTCCCATTAAAATATTATAATTAGATCAGAGACTTTGCAGCCAGACGAACACAAACATCGGATTAAATCACCTAACAACGTATGCTGCACACCCTACAAAGCATTTCTAAGGGTCTGAATCCCCAGGAAGGCGACACCCTTGCCGTCACGTCTAATTAGACAAATGAAATGCTGCACATACGTGTCCATGGGGTGAGTGTCTCGGCGTATTTCTTTGTAATCCACGCGTCATTTTTTTTTTTTTTTAACCGCAGTAAATCAGAAAATGGAGAGGCGTCTTCATTAGTGTAAAGCCGGGAGAGACTTGGGGCACATGGTTTTCCTCAGATACCCACAGGAAGACTTCAGGACCACCCTGTGGTTTTACAGAAACTAACCTGGGAATGCCAGCCAGCTTAATATCATCCAAAATATTACAGGGAGGGCTGCGGGTGCTGGGTTTGAATATCAGCATCTAGCTCCCTGTTTATCTGCCTCCTTGTCTGTCTTACCAGCTTCACTTTGTACCTACTTTTGGAGCGGGGGAGCCTGAGAATTGAACCCAGGGGCATTCTACCTCCAAGCTACACCCCCAGTCTTATCTTATTTATTATTTTGAAACAGGGTCTTGTTAAGTTGCTGAGTGAGGGTCTCAGTAAATTGCTAAGGTTGGCCTTGGAACTGTGATCCTCTTGTCTCAGCCTCCTGAGTACTGAGATTACAGGCTTGCACCCCCACGCGAAGCTACCTGTCATTCTTAAAACACAGAGTTTGGAAAAGCCTGAGCTGAAGACATCAGACTGCTCCAAGATCAACACTCAAATAAACGCAGGGGTTTACAAATCGCCGGGCACCGCCTTTTAAAGTCCCAGTAGACGCTGGTACAAAAGAGGCTGCCTCTGCTCAAAGAATGCTGGGAACTGCCTGGAGCGGTTTTCCTGGTGCCCAAGAAATAGCATCCTTATTTTACACCTTTGGATTCTCTTCTTCCTTCTCCAACCAGTACAGTAACCCCCTTCTCCACCGCCACCACGACTGTGAGTCTAAAGCCCACATGCGCCCAGCAAGGCCTGTGGGGAAGTCAGCCTCAAACCAGAAGACCCCAGAATGAGTGCTCTGGGCTTGGTGAGCGGCTGGGCACAGCTGCGGAAGACCGTCATGTGATGCACATCAGGTGTGCGTGGGGGGTTGACTGTTTATCCAGGAGCTTTTATCTGCGTGCAGCCTACCTGCTGGTTGGTACCAACAATGACCAGAACCAAACATTGAACAAACTGGTTTATGAGAATATCCAGGCTAGGTGTCACCTCTGAGGACCAGTGGGCACCTGGGCCTGTGGGGACAGTGTCTGCCTTGGAGGTGTTCTAGAGCCCCAAACCCGCACCTGCTGGGTAGCACAACGGCTGGAGACAGGGTGCCTCTGCCTCCCCAGTGGCTCCTGCCCTGTCTAGCTAGAGCCTGGGGAGCCTGTGCCCTGCTGACCAGGGAAGATCCCCATAGCACGATGCACAGTGCCCGCACGAAGGTCTCACCACGGAATCCTTCATCTTCTGGGGCAGAGGGTCTGCGGCCGACTCTTCCAGGTTTTGATGTAAAAACTTAGGGAACAGTCTGCACTGAATAAAGGACCTAGGAGCAGAAAAGCACACAGGTTTCACTTTTAAAATGTATCCGGGACAACGGGCTAAACAACTTCTCCCCTAGACTTTGCTCCCAGAACGGACAGAAGCAAGTGAGGTCTCCATTAACAAAACTGATGATAAGCAGGATGCAAGGGCACTCGCCTGTGATCCCAGGAGTTGGGAGGCTGATGCAGGAGGATTTCAGGTTCAAGGCCAGCCTCGGCAGTTTAGAGAGACTCTCAACAACTTAGTGTGACCCTGTCTCAATCAATCAATCAATAAACAAACAAACAAATAAATGAAAAGGGCTGGGGGAGGGGTGTCGTTCAGAGGTAGAATGCCTCTGGGTTCAACCCCCAGTAACAAAACAAAACAAAATTAATAAGAGGCGCATATTCAAGTGATTTTGATTTTTATACTTCATTACTAAGGACACTGGAGCCCCAAGTGGCAGTAGAAGGGGATCCTCTATTTCTGCCAGGTCCCGGAGGCTCCACCTTCACAAAAAAAGCCAGAGAAGTCTACATTCCAGTCACACACTTGACACCAGAAATCATGCAAGCCACATTTCTCTTTTCCTGTTCCTTATTTCTACCTTATCTTTCCTGTGGATTCACCTCACAGCCTGAAAGCAGGATGTCTCAAACCATCACCAACCCGGAGTTACTGTAAGTCAACACCTTGTAAGTCTGGACAAACCCCACGGGATGAGGTTTCCATGGATACCTGAAGCTCGCGTGGACGTCCCAGGAGGGACTTCCAATCCCCAAGTATGCACGTAGACTTTCACATGGCTGCAGAGTGGACGAGATACATTTTGAGGCTCTGCCACAAACCTCACTTGCATGCCAAAGGGTGCTTGGGCCATACAGAAATCAACAGATGAAACAAAAACCTCTTTTCAGGGCAGCCTGCCTAGTCTCCACTTGGTGATGCGCTCGGTGACCCAGGGAAGGCACTTGTGGTGGGGGCTCCTCCTTCGCTCACCCCAGGGAGGCCGCAGGAGCACTTGAGTACTGTTGCCCATCTGTTCCTGCCAGGGTGCATTTGCTCCAAAGCATAAGCACAGACAGGACATGCTGGCTGGAATCGTACTCTGAGCTTCACCAGTTTCTGGCCAGCCCTGCCTCTCTCCCACCTCTGCCCAGCAAGCAGCCAGCTCATTCCAGAGCAAACATCAGAAGGGCCATGGGTGGAATGGTCCCCCTGCGGTGAACCGCCACCCAGCGCTCCAGGAACCGAGGGAGCCGGGTACTCACAGGAGCACGGTGGGGTCACTGCTCTGCCGGCTCAGGTGGTACGACAGGGCGACCAGGAGGCCACAGAAGGCAGAAAACAGCGCCGGGATGTGCTGGGTGCTCCAGGGTTCCTGAGGGAGACATGGTAGACAGACAGCCTGAGCTACCGATGACCGGACTCCACTCAGGTGGCCGTGCACCTGCTGCTCCCGCCACCCCGCCAGGAAGAACACACCTGTGTGGGTTGCATCTTCAATGGCAGGCAGTGCCAGGTATGTAAAGGTGAACATGTCATCCAGCAACATGGTACCCGGCCGCACTACCACGTGCGACGGCTGCCCGTGTCGGTATGTGATGTACTTTTGGGGCTGAAAGCACGGTGGGTTCGTCTACACCAGCATCAGCCCAATAGACGAGTCAGGGTTTGTTGCATGACCCAGGTGAGGAACAGGTCACGCTAGGACATTGCAACAGCTGTGATCTCTTTGTGATGGGATTTTTCAGCTGTTCTAGATAATCTTATGGGACCCCGGTGGCAGATGGAGTCCCCTGGCCAAAAGTCACAGGGAGAGGGAGAGACAGAGAAGAGGGAATGTTATTCCGACTTATTAACAAAAAGAGAAGTTCGCCACAGCGTTGCATGCCACGGGTGCCCAGCAGCGCGTGCCCTGCATCTTTACGGTGTTTGTAGACTGCATCAGAAGACAGGTCCAGTGATCGGCCCATGCTATCCAGGCTTATGACGTTCAGAAAACAACGGAATGGCGTGAGGATGCTTTTCCCAGAGCAAAGCCCTTGGTTCCGCCATGTGTGTCTGTATCTCTGCACACGTGAGGATGTGATTAGCGTCTGACCCTCCTCCAGTTGCACCCATCAGCAGCAGGTGGCCATCCGCCTCACCTCAGTGTGTTCCCAACACCTCGTGCACAGCCCAGGCCCAGCAAGGCCTTTCCTAAAGCCGGCCAGCACCTATGCACTGGGTGTGAACAGATGTTACACGCTCACTCTACAATAGAGCGAGAGGGAAGAGGAAGGGATGGTTTTATTTAAGTATCTGCAAGTATAAGGCTGGGGGTGTAGCTCCATGGTAGAAAGCCCATGGGCTCAATCCCCAGTACCAATAACTGACTAAACAAATACATAAAATAAACTTTAAAGCTGGGCGTGGTGGCGCATGCTTGTCATCCCAGTACTTGGGAGGCTGATACCGGAGGATCTCGGGTTCCCAGCCAGCCTCAGCTACCTAGTGAGGCCCTCCGCAACTTAGTGAGACCCTGTTTCCAAATAAAGAATTAAAAATAGGGCTGGGGGTGTAACTCAGAGGTGGAATGCCCCTGAGTTCAATCCCTAGTATTGCAAAAAAACAACAAATAAATAATAAAAAATAAGCTTTAATATTTGAAACAGTATGTATTGAATTATATACGTATTAGTTATTGATTATATTCACACGACACCCACACAGACCCACAAATGCATAAATACTTTGAGGGAGGACATGTTTCCAGCAATCTATTGCTCACAGATAATGAAGACGCGTCCCATGACGGCTTACTTCAACAGGAGCATCCCTAATTGCTTTGAGAGGCGCCTCGTGGGCCCCTAAATGGGGAATGACATGGCTTGATGAGCGCTGGCTTCGAAAAACTCCCACAGGTTCCGAAATATTTTTACGAGGTAGGAGTAAAACTGTCTCACGGTCCCGCAGTTTGGTGGCGGGCTTTGATGTGCGTTGGGGAATCAACCGTTTTGGAGGAGAACGCGAGAGGTGCAGGACGGACGGGCTCCGTGGAAGGGCAGGCTCCTAGGAGAGTCCTCCCTGCAGCACTCCTCCCTCCTTGGAAGTCACAGACCTCTCTGACGACGAGATTTATGGGCCGACTAACAGTCTGGTTAAGTGAACCAAAGCAGGTCACATTCTCTCTCTGCCAGGCCTTTCATATCAGATTTGAACGCTTTCTTTTAAAAGACACAGAAAAGCATTTTTCTTATCCCACTCAACACAGGGCATTTTTTGAGTGGCAGGTTCCCATAATCCAAAAATTACAGCTCGACCGCAGCGCTCTGCCTCTGAGGCGGGTCCTATTTCTAGGTCTGTTTTTGATGTGGATTTCATCTCTTAAGTAAGAGGTGCTCTGTGCCTGTGTGAACTTCCAGAAACGCTGTAGGGTGGAATGTGTCATCAAGTACTGTCACAGTCGCAGGTGTGAGCATGCGGTGGACAGGTTCCAGACTCTGAACTCCTAGCACCCGGCACAGGGACGGCAGCAGCTCTGGGTACTGCTCCTCCCAGGCCTGAGCCCCCGAGGGGCTGCCGGTGCCCGGCACTGTGTCTAACGCACCGCAAGTAGTCACCGGGTGTCCAATCAACAAATGACGGGCACGCTACCAAGTGTGACAAGCCAGATTCCACTGTGGGCGAGGAGTCGATGCTCCTTATTTCAAACTGTTGGTTCATCTTGGTGAAAAACACCATATGTTTATGAGTAAAGCCAATATTTCACTTGTAGGAATAGACGCCGGAGAAAGATGAGACCGTTAGCAGCCGGCAAGACAGGATGACAGGCCCCAGGTGTCCAACACACACACACACACACACACACACACACACACACACACACACACACACACACACAGTGCGCTTTTTAGAAAACAATGGCATTGCCGGGCGTGGTGGTGCACGCTTGTATTCCCAGTACATGGGAAGCTGAGGCAGGAGGATCACAGGTTCATGGCCAGCCTCAGCTACTTAGTGAGGCCCTCTGCAACTTAGTGAGACCCTGTTACAAAATAAAGAATAAAAAATAGGGCTAGGGATGTAGCTCAGAAGTAGAATGCCCAATACCGCAAAAAAAAAAAAAAAAAAAAAAAAAAAAAAAAAAAAAAAAAGAAAACAATAACATCTATTATCTTTTCCGACCTTCTTCCAAGTTACCCATGGCTGTTCCATCCAAGAGTCTTTTATGTGACACTCGGAGAGAAAAATGAAGTATAAAAAAACCCACAGTTGAGGCAGGAGGATCTCGCAGAAGAAGGACAGATCTCGAAGAAGACAGACCTGGGATCCGAGATCCAACATGGAATCCTGAGCTGGTTACTAAAGGTCTCTCTGGATCTCTGCTTCCTTTTTCAATAATCAAATGAAAAGGGTGGACCAGGATATATCTAAGGTCCACTCCAGCACTTAAAAAAAAAAAAAAGAAAAAGAAAAAGAAAAAGAAAAAAAGATTCTAGAACTATGAGTTTGTTTTATCTCCGCCATCGGACTTGAATTCCCGAAAGCAGAGCAAGGCCCCGGTTGCAGGCTACGCTGCCTTAGTACCTGGCACACAGGCAGACGCCTCTGACAGGCGGTCGTTAATGGTGGTTGGGAAACATTAATTTATAATAATGTGCTTCAACCTCTGCGTCCCTGCATCAATAAAACGGAATCTCTGTGTAAGGGGTAATAAAAAATAGAAACCGTGGTTTACCCTGACAAATAGAAGGCCCAGCTAATTAACTACCAGGCCTTTCCTCCAGGGAGCAAACGTTCTGGTTGCTTCTGAGCATCACTGTCAAATGTGTAAGTCGAGGAGGCAGACCGCTTGCAGGCTGCCTGCTACCATCTTGGATGCGTCAAAGAGAATAGGAAATGAAGAGAGGAATCAGATTTTCCATCTATTCCCTAATTAATATTCCAGAGGGCAAAATTAACTCCGGGCCCCTCGATCTACTTCTTCTAAGTGATGATATAAAAATCCAGGATACAAATACTTAGTGAGACCCAGATAGAAATGCAACTCTAGCCCGTCAGCTGACGAGCAGAAACTGTTCACAGGGACCCATCAATTCATCGCCGGGGCGGCAGGGGTGAAGGGGGCGGGGGAGGGATGAGCTCTAGCACGGAGGCGAAGGGTAAACATAAAAGGAATAAACAAAAGGATCCTTCATGGGGAGTCAATCGCAGCCCTGGGTCAGCGGGAGTTGGGCCAAAGCTGGGTGAATTTTCTCTCTTCCTAAGGACCCCCCTGCGAATTGCTAACCACAGGAGCTCAGCTAGGAGCCCTTTAAGAAGTGCTGCATCTTAAGGCGGAGGGTCCATCTGAGACCATTAGAGAACTCAGGACTTACAAACAAGAGAGACGTGCAAATGGCTCTATTTTTTTTTCTTTTTCTTTTTGGTAAGTAAAAGGCATTTCAAAATATAGAACAGTAAGATTCTGCTACAACACGCTCCACTATTTATCTCAAGTGGGGCTTCTTCTCTGCCGAGCAATAGGAATCAATTGTCCCTGAGAGAAAATTAATCTTCCCCAAATGCCTCGGCTCCATCTGGAGGAAGGAAGGCTGTTCCCACACTCCAGCGAACCCCAGAGCCCCGAAGCGTGCCGTGCCATCACAGGGAGAACCGTGGGCTTTCACAGCATAATCTGTTTATCTGGTCCAGCCACGACTTCCACCTCTAACATGCTATGCGCGGAAGAGGAACAGACATACACCAAAGGCTTGACCCAGGACGGGAAGGAGGGTTTGTCCTAGGGCCAGCCCTGGGCGGCGGGCACAGGCTGCGGGCAGAGCTGTCTGGACCCAGTGTGGCGTTGCTCACCTCGAGGAGAGAACACGCCATGATCCATCAGATGGAGTCAGCCTGGGGCAGGCAGGGGAAGGACAGCCCTGCTCACAACCCGCAGAAAACCCAACAACTTCTGTTTCAACACCAGCTTCTTCAGTAGTGTCCAAACCCTCCTAAGAATGTGGCCTGCAAGATCATGTCGCAATCCACGTTGAGCATCAGAAGGGGTGACGGGGAATTCTCAGCATCGTTCAGGTGGGGTGGGCCTCCAGGGCGCACCGCTGCTCCTCGGGAAGCCTTGTGTCCTCTTCCCTGAGGACGGGTGGACACCGTTTTCCATTGATCCAATCGTCACTACGATCCTGGAATTAGGTTCCACATCCACAGCCAGGGAGCTTGAGCTGCTTTGGAGCAGGAGGCCTGAGACAAGGTTTACCAAGTCAAAGACCAGAATAAGCAGAGGCCATTTACCAGAGACGGTGTGGAGGACCAAGAGTCAAGAAGGCAAGGTATGGGTCTCAGTGACCTGGGCCTTCAATATGTGGGACGTCGTAACGCCTGTGTCCACAGCACCCCCAGCTATTGTCCGGGTACAACAGAGGTAAGAAAGGAAGGTGACCCAGTCCTTTCTCCTCCAGAGCGTAGCATTCATCAGAGACGGACAGAGAAGAAATGGGTCAGAGAGGGCGGCTGCCCAGCTCTGCCTCCAAATGGAGACAGATCACGTGACCCAGCAATCTCATTTTTAGGCATTTATTCGGGATAAACAAATACATTGTAGACGGGGGACTGATTACAAAGGACGTGGAGAAGAGTTCTTAGACGTCCAAACTGTTCTGTTTCGTGACCACGATGGTGATTCCCTGGCTGTGTTTTTTATCACAAGCATCTCCCTGTGCACTTGAAATTAGTGAGTTCTATGGGGCATACATTTATTTATTTATTTTTGGTTCAACTGGGAGTTGAACCCAGAAGTGTTCTACCTCTTAACTACACCCCCAGGCCTATTTTACTTTTTATTTTGAAACAGGGTCTCACTAGGTTGCAGAGGGCCCGTTAAGTTGCCAAGGCTGGCTGTGAACCTGCGATCCTCCTGTCTCAGTCTCCCAAGTACTGGGATTAGAGGTGTGTGCCACCCCACTTGGTTTAGGGTGCACACATTCTTCTTTTGATTCCAAAGAAGTTGGGAGGACAGAGATGAGATCGCTGTGGCCAGAGGTTGGAAGTGACTGACCACAGAGGGACTCGAGGGGTCTCCTGAGCTGGCAGAAATGTCCTATTACTTGAATACAAGGTTCTTCACGTGATTGCATATATGTATCAAACTTACCAAAACAGGCATTTCTAAAAGCTGAATTTTAAACATGACTTTAAAAAAAAAATCAATGCATGGCTGGATGTAGTGGTGCATACCTAGAATCCCAGTAATGGGAAGCTAAGACAGGAGGATCGCAGGTTTGAGGCCAGTCTCAGCAACTTATTGAAACCCTGTTTCTAACTAAAAAATAAATAGGGCTGGGATTTAGCTCAGGGGAACAATGTCCCTGGGTTCAATCCCCAGTGCCCTCCCCAAATTAATGAATGGTTGGGCTGGGGTGGAGTAGCTCAGTGGTAGAGTGCTTGCTTTGCATGCTCAAGACCCCAGCAACACAACAAAACACAACAGTAACAAGCCGGGCGTGGTGGTGCACGCTTGTAATCCCAGTACTTGGGAGGCTGAGACCGGAGGATCCAGGTTCTCTGCCAGCCTCAGCTACCTAGTGAGACACTGCAACTTAGTGAGACCCTGTTTCAAAATAAAGAATAAAAAAATAGGGTTGGGGGTGTACCCGGAGGTAGAATGCCTCTGGGTTCAAGCCCCAGTACCAAAAAAAAAAAAAAAAGTACCAGAAACAAATACTGGAGACAGGCATGGTGGCGCATGCCTGTAATCCCACTGACTTGAGAGGCTGAGGGAGGAGGATTGCAAGTTCCAGGCCAGCCTGGACAACTTAGCAAATCCCAGTCTCAAAAAAAAAAAAAAAATTAAAAATTAAAAAAGTGGGGGCTGGTGTGTATCTCAGCAGTAGAGTATCTCTGGGTTCAATCCTCAGTACTGAAAAAGAAAAGAAAAGAAAAACTGGAACACAAGCAATGTATTGAAGGTCTTGCAAGGAAATCTTGTAACTCAAAAATTTTATAGGTGATGATTTTAAAAGGCAGTTAAAAAAAATTTTTTTTTCAGAAAATACTCATCCCCATACTTTTCCTGAATGAAATACCTGAGATTCTGGGACTGCAGCAAGGAAAGTATATTGAAAAAATAAAATAAAAAAAGAACACCAGAATGTTAATGAATTATATAAATGTCAGTCTACATAGTAGGATGGGTATGTATCAAGCAGAGCCGCTGGGAACACAGCCTGTGTGTGTGTTTTAGAGAAAAGGGCCACCACCTCCTCCTCCTTCCTCTCTCTCGTCTCTCCCCTTCTCCCCACCCCTCTTTCTTCCTGAAAGAAGAGACCCTCCTGGGAGGGACGGAAGGGAGGGATCGCACCACCAGCTCCTATAGATGAACTCAACTATGCAGCGCTGGAAGGGAAAACGAGTTCCTTCCCTTCCCCAAAGGGACGTCAGCGATGATCTTTCTGCCACCCATTGTCAAGTTTAATACAATTGTATTTGTCTCCTTTTCAAAGTTAGCTCTAAAATGTTCATCTGCTACCTATTAAGAACTCTCTGGGACATCTATCATAACTCTTTTACATTTTAGTTCATCCATGGGAGTTACCTCTAAAATGTTCATCTGCTACCTATTAAGAACTCTCTGGGACATCTATCATAACTCTTTTACATTTTAGTTCATCCATGGGAGACCTGTGGTTTAAAACATTGAATGCAGGGTCTGTCCAGTTCAGGAACACGTGTAGTATTAGTTTATTTTCTCCCTGGTTGAAGATTCGCTGGCAACGACGTTCTTCCTGGACCATAGTACACGCTGCCCTCCCTGGGAGCTAGCTGCAGCCCACCGACACCACCCCTGCTCCCACACCTGCTCCTGAAGGCGGTAACTGCCGGCTGTTTCTCACCTGGCACCCCCTCGTTTCCAAAGCCTGCCTGGCTAGTTCTTAACTTTCTTCCGATTTCGATATCATTGTGCCCAAGTGCGCCCCATGGGTGTGATGGTGCACGCTTGTCATCCCAGTACTTGGGAGGCTGAGACGGGAGGATTACAGGTTCACCGCCAGCCTCAGCTACTTAGTGAGGCCCTGAGCAACTTAGTGAGACCCTGTTTCAAAATTTAAAAAAATAAATAAAAAAATAGGATTGAGGGTGTAGCTCGGAGGTGGAATGCCCCTGGGTTCAATCCTCAGTATCACAAAAGAACAAAACAAAACAAAAAAAAAAAAAAAAAAAAAAGAAAGAAAGAAAAAAGAAACGAAAAAAAAATATGGAAGGATTTAGACCTCTCTCACCATGGACCTCCCCCATCTTCCCATCACGGATATAACGTGACCATTACTCAGGTCCTCATAAATGCCCAAATGAGATCTACAGCCAGGCCATGGGTGCACACCAGGTACGTTTCTTCTCCGAGACAACCCTCTGTTTTTCCGAAGTTAATGGTTGCCTAGCTTTTTCATCACCTTAGTCCCCCTTGACCAGCTTTCCCCCATCTGGGTAAGTCCTCCGTCTTTTTTAAGATCCTGAAATCTCGCGGCTGGCCTATCCTGCCCTGTTCTCTTGTCCACTGTATGCGCTTATGTCCCTAGCCCTCTTTGGGTGGCATTTCGGAAGGAAGTCACTGGAAGGATGAGGGGTTCTCCAGACCACCACCCACTCTGTCACACAGAGGACCCCCGGTGTCACTGGCTGGCAGAGGGACTGCTGCAGGGGACGCCCAGGCCAAGCCAGGCCAGGCAGGACGTGCGCACCAGGCAAACGGGGCATCTTGACCTGTTCCTGACACCACCCGGCCTCCCCCAAATGGCCCCCCAATCCTCTTCTGCTCAGATCCCATCTCGTTTGTAACTGGAGGAAACGTTCGTTCACTTAATGCCTGTGCCAAGTGAGTGACCAGGAGAAGCCGAAGGCCGCAGTCCTCACTGAGGTCCGCACACCTACCTTCACGGCGCTAAAGCACAGGGCATGGAGCAGCACCGCCGCGGCGACACTCCGGCCCACACTGTACACGGCCGACGTCATCCCGGACACGGCTGGAACACAAACATCAACAGCCCCTTTGGAGACTGGCCTTTCTCAAAGCCAATGAGCGGTGTAAGAAAGGGAAGAAGAGGCTGAGCTTTCAGGCACTCGCAGACCACCAAGGAGCAACATATAGATGCACGGGGCTGGGAAAGCACGGGGGGGGGGGGCAGTTAGTGCAAGAAGGGAGGAGAGTGTCCGGCGGGCCCCTGAGTGCCTCCCTGGAAGCCCTGGGCCCCTGTCTGTGGGCAGCAGCGAGCCCTGGCGGATCTGGCAGTGGGCGACCATGGACCAAGGCGAGGACCACAGACAGCAGCTTCAGCGGAAGGAAGGGCCAGGTGTGTGTGTGTGTGTGTGTGTGTGTGTGTGTGTGTGTGTGTGTGTTGCTCGTGGTATCAGCAATTGCTTCCCACACAGGACTTCATTTCCCCCTTTCACCTGCCCCCAGGAGGTCTGCCTGTTGATCCCACTTAGGTACAGGAGAAAAGGTGGCCACCTGCGTCCAGCCTGCAGGTGAGCCTTAGGTAGGCTCTCGGACTGAAGCTAAAGCATGCTACTAAGTGGGAGACACAGGTCACCTGTGCTCACAGGGGCACGCACAACACATACAACGTCACACTCGAGGCTCACAGCAGAACATTTGCAGATACGTACATGTGTGTGCTCAAACACACACACACATGCAATTATATACACATGCATGCACTTATACACACATATGCCTGAGCTTATACACACGTCCATGAACTTATACATGTATGCCTGCACTTACACACATATGCACATGAATGTATACACACACGCACATGCACTTGTACACGTGTGCATGCATTTATACACATGTGCATCCACTTAGATAAACATATGCCTGCACGTATATGCACACGCATATGCACTTGTACACACATTCACACACATAGACTTTTTCCAAGGAACAGTCAGAAGAGCCCCAAGCCTGTCCCAAACCACAGAGCATCCCTTCCCTGTGTCTCTCTCTGCTGGTGCCTTGAGCAGCCCGGTGGGCAGCCTCAATCCGTGAATGAAGCCGATGGACCCACGGTCACTCTAGCAGGGGACCCCAGTCCAAGTAGGGTAAGAGCTCCGGACAAGGCACACCCACCTCAGGCTTCTCCTCCCCGGCCCTGGCTCTTGGCCAGGGGGAAGAGCGGGCTGTGGGTAACTTACCAGAGCCTCCGAAAAGCAGCATGTCGATTTGTTCCAGCAGGTAAGTGCAGAAGGTGTTGATCTGCGGGAAGAGCCCCAAGAGTGACATTGCGGGGAAGCAGTAGAGGAACACTGTAGAGGAAAGTGAATGCACGAGACGGACGGTCAGTGCGGCTGCCACCGCAGGGGCCACGCAGCTGCCTCCTCCTCCCGAACCTTCCCCGGCCAGTGGGGACACTGCCAGCAATCTGGACCCTCACCCAGGACGCTGGAGGTGCCCCACGACCTGGCTGACCCTGAGGAAGGGCAGGTGCGCAGGCCGGCCTCCCACGATGGAGAGTAGAGCAGCCCCCGCCTGGAAACCCAGAACTGGACTTGGGAGAAATGACGGAGAAAGGAAGGAAATCGACCAGAACACGGGGAACACGGGGAAGCCAGAGTCATCGCCTGAGTGACCAAGAGTCAGCTACGATGCAAATGCCTACCAGGGACGGGGGTGAGGGACCCCGAACCGAGGTGCCCTCGGAGGAGGGGGGCGAGGCTGGCTGAGCAGCCGCAGGGCACTGGGTCTGAGGAGAGGTAGACCGCGCTGACCCCCGCCATCCTATCAAGGAGGCCGAGCCGCCGATGACAACGTTACAGGTTACAACCCAGCGTTGCACAGAAGCAGCTCGTTGGAGGGGAAGGAGAAGTACCCGAGTTGCTTTTACAGCCCCGTCCCTCCCTGCCATTCTGTCCTGGTTGCTTCTGTTGGATGGAGCTGGGTTTCCTAGAAGCATAGAAACTCCCCCTGCTGGGCACCTGTCTCCCCTGCCCACTCAGATTACTGGCAGAAGGGCAAAGAAGTTCGATCCCGGCAAGCCTTAATAAAATGAAGGAAATTTGATTTGAAATCCAATCTGTCTAGACACTGGAACCGAGCCCTTGAAACCACAGCTGACGGCTTGGGGGAGGAAAGACCAGGCCGAGGCATCAGCTCTCCCTGCAAAATAAGACAGGTGAGTTTTGCAGGTGGACGTGGGTAAGCTGATACGGCGGTGGATCCGTGTGTTCCCTTCTTGGTTACAAGTAACTATGGGACAGAACTTTCTACAACCAGCGGCGAGGGAACCTGTCAGCTCAGTGGAACTTGATGTCATGGTCCCATGTAGTTGTGAGAACAGAGCTGCTGCTTGGGTTGGGGCCACGCTTGGGACCCGGTACAGCTCTGAAGGCTGGGTCCAACAGAAATGGCAGCCGTCAGGCCCAGCCCCGGCTAGACTCCACAGCCTGGGCACCAGCCCGAGGAAGAGGGGCTCCACCCACCGTAGCTTGAGGGGTGTGGTGATACCAGGGGCTGCTTGGTGTCACCTGCACTCAGTTCTTGCTTCTCCCCTATCCTGGGTCTTCTGTGCCCCTTGTTACGGATTGAACTGTGCCCCTCTCCAAAAATAAAAATGGTGATGCCCTAACCCCCATGACTGTGACCTTGTTGGAAATAGGATCTTTGCAGATGATTGACTGAAAATGATGCCCTTAAACCGGGCGTGGTGGCGCATGCCTGCGGTCCCAGTACTTGGGAGGCTGAGACAGGAGGAGCCCAGATTTGCAGCCAGCCTCAGCAACTTAGGGAGGCCCTCTGCAACTTAGCGAGACCCTATTTCCGAGTAAAATAATAATCATCATAAAATCGGGATGGAGGGTGTTGCCCAGAGGTAGAATGCCCCCTAGGTTCCATCCCCAGCACCACTGCACACAAAACAACAATGATACCAAAAAGATGAGCATGTGAGAGCCGGTCTGGTAAGACTGGTCTCCTAAAGAAGGGAAAAGTTAGTGGTGGCGCACACTTGTAATCCCAGCATTCGGGAGGCTGAGAACGGAGGATCCGGGTTCACGGCCAGCCTCAGCTACCTAGTGAGGCCCTCCTCAACTTAGACCCTATTTCAAAATAAAGAATAAAAAATAGGGCTGGGGGTATAGCTCGGAGGTAGAATGCCCCTGAGTTCAATCCCCAGTACCGCAAAAAAAAAAAAAAAAAAAAAAAAAAAAAAAAGAAGGGAAAAGTTAGACACAGAGAGGCCCCAAGGAGATGACTTGAGCCTTGGAGAGAGACTTCAGCAAAGCCCCAGCCCACCCACGTCTTGACCCGGGAGCTCGAGACTCCACCACCTTGAAACAACACATTCCTGCAACCCACTCAGTTTGCGGTACTACGTCATGGTGGCCTTAGGCAATGAATCCTCCTCTTCCCTCCTGCTAATATTGTGGGGGTTTTTTTTGTTGTTGTTTTTTGTTTTCAGTACTGGGAATTGAACTCAGGGGCATTCTACCTCCAAGCTATGCCCCTAGCCCTATTTTTTATTCTTTATTTTGAAACCGAGTCTCACTAAGTTGCAGAGTGCCTCACTAGAACCCGGAACCTCCAGTCTCAGCCTCCCGAATGCTGGGATTACAAGCGTGCACTACCACACCTGGCTATATTGTGGGTTTTGTTTTCCTAATTTTCTCCTCTCTCCTCGCTGGTCTCGGCCGTAATAACGGCCAAGGCAGCTTCTTAGCACTAAACGGCTGCACCATTGGGGGAGCATCGGGTGAAGAGCTTCCTCAAGCCAGGAATGACCTTGGCTTGCCCTTGTCTTCCCTGGAAGAGTCAGGAAGGCGGCACCAGCCTCCTCCTCTGTTCTCGGCGCCTCGTCATCTTCTCCTGTCCCCGAAGATGAGTAGGATTAGCACAGCAGCCCCACAGGCACTGGCCGTGTCTAGTTTTCCTGAGTGTGTTGACTGCAGAAAGCATGTAGTCGGCCTGCTTACTGATCATCGTTGTTTTCACTTGTCACCGTTGACAAGCAGACAAAAACAGAGAGGAGCGGGAATTCCAGGCTGAAGAAGACAACGGAAATGCTATGCCCTGCTCTCCCAGTCCCCAAGGCATTCGAAGAAGAATGGGTCAGGGATGTGCAGGGCCAGCACCTCACTGCAGAACACGGGATACTGCTACTTGAAAAATCCTGGAGCTAGGCGTGGTGGTGACACCTGTCATTCCATTCCCTGGGAGGCTGAGACAGGACGATTGCAGGTCTGAGGCCAGCCTCAGAAACTTAGAGAGGCCCTCGGCAACCTAGTGAGACCCTGTTTCTTTTTTTTTTTTTTTTTTTTTCGGTACTCAGGATTGAACTCAGGGGCACTCTACCTCCGAGCTACACCCCCAGCCCCATTTTTTATTCTTTATTTTGAAACCGAGTCTCACTAAGTTGCGGAGTGCCTCACTAGGTAGCTGAGGCTGGCCTCGAACCCGGATCCTCCAGTCTCAGCCTCCCAAATGCTGGGATTACAAGCGTGCGCCACCACGCCCGGCTCCCTGTTTCGAAATAAAAAATAAATAAATAAATAAAATAAAACAAAATAGGGCTGGGGATGTAACTCGGAGGTAGAATGCCCTGGGTTCAATCCCCCAGTACCACTCACAAAAAAAAAAAAAAAAAAAAAGCAACAACAACAAAAAAATCCAATAAAACTTACGCAAACACACGAGCAATAAAAGCGTCAGTTCTGCGGTCGCTGAGGTTTCTAGAAGGTCCAGATACTTGCAAAAATAAATAGGGCTGGGGTGTAGCTCAGAGGTAGAACGTCCCTGGGTTCGATTCCCAGCAACACACACACACACACACACACACACACACACACAATCTTGGGCTTTTGCCAACCACATGAATATTTTCCTTCATAATCCTTAGTAACGTCTCACGTCCTAATGCCACTGCAAAGCCACAGCACCAGGACAACAACACTGGTTCCGCAGCGCCGGCTGTTTTGAGCAGCAAAGAGAAACAGGAACGAGGGGCAGCCCCATACACACGGAACACGCGCCCGGCTTTCCACCCCAAGTCTCTCTCCACCGGTGTCCACACAGGTGCTTCTTAAGGAGCCCGCTCTA
>PVLC010000167.1:185333-285084 GCA_004027655.1 Graphiurus murinus
CCCCCCCCCCCCACTACAGGAGGACATCAGGCCTGTGTGGCCCAGACCCCATGCTGGGGACTAAGAACTCTGGTGGGAGAGCAGGGCGGTCTCTGCCTCACGGGACCATGACTGCAGAGTGGGTGGATGGCCTGGAAAGTCAGGTCGCCAGAGGATGGAGGAAGGAGCAGCCATGGGCATGGCGACGGGCGGGTGGCGGGGACAGTGAGGCATTGTGGGGCCTGAGGGACGAGGTCCCAAGGGCCCCAACGCCCGGGGCTGTAATGATGAGAGGTAGAATAGAAGGAATACAATTTAGGCAGAAAGGAGACAGACTGGGAAGGAAAGGAAAATGTGGTTTCATCTTAACAGAACTTGCTCATCCTTAAAAAGCCAGGCCCATGCATAACACGCTGACTCCATATTGGAAATTCCTGAGGTGGTTAAATCCTAAGAGCATCATTTTTTTTTTTTTTTTTCAGAGCTCCATTTGCCTCTCAAAAGGAAGTCACATCCACTGTAAGAAAGACCCCACATCCCTGACTTCCTGTGTCCACTCCTATCTAAAAAAATGTTATCACTTTTTTTAAGACCCCAAGGGTGGGGGACCAGCATTCCATGCTGCCCCAGGTTCCCTATTCCCCGCCCTGGAGCCCTGAGCCAGCCCCTCTCCAGGTGTGCTATAAAAGGGATGAGGAGCCGGACATGGTGGTGCACACTTGTAATCCCAGTACTTGGGAGGCTGAGACTGGAGGATCCGGGTTCAAAGCCAGTCTCAGCTACTTAGTGAGTCCCTCTGCAACTTAGTGAGACCCTGTTTCAAAAAATAAAGAATAAAAAAATAGGGCTGGGGGTGTAGCTTGGAGGTAAAATGCCTTTGGGTTCCATCCCCAGTACCACAAAATAAATAAATAAATAAATAAATAGTAAAAAAAAAAAATAAAAAAGGATGAGGAGACCACACTTGCTCTCTCTCCCAGCTGCGATCCTGGAGACTTCTGAGGTGACCTGTGTCTTTTCCCTTGTATACCTGTGTTTTTTCCTTAAAATAAACTCCTGTTTTTGTCCCTATTCTTTTCACCACGGAGGCCAGGAGGCCAAGAACCCATGAGAGGTATCGTGCTGACCCACAACAGTAAGAGGCGGAACTGTTAAGGTGAACCCCGCCCCAGACCCGGGGGGACTCAGCCAGGAAGCACACCAGGTCAAGTGGGGTGCGGCGAGGGCAAGGCAGCATTTGGGCACAGGCATTTCCCAGTCCTCTGGGGCCTTCCCACCCTGCCCTAGTCCCCAGGGCCTCGGGGGTCTTTGAGCTATGGACGCCAGCGCTACTGCTTGCACAAGAGCAAACACTAGAGGCCATAGCTCAAGGACCCCCCAGGGCTGTTTGAAAAAAAAAAAATGCTGCTCTTTGCAAAAGAAAAAAGGGGAACAAATGCAAGACAGGAAGGTGCTCCAAAGTACGTGTGGTCAGGGGTCACGGCAGGACACCTCTGTCTGCTGAGACTTCAGCGTCTCCACTGTAGCTGGCCTCAGGAGGAAGAGGGAGAGCCCAGTCATGAGGAAGGAAATGGCTGACAACTGGAGAGGGAGAGAGAGAGAGAGAGAGAGAGAGAGAAACAAGAGAACACTGACCCCAGGAGAAAGAGGGAGAGCCCAGAAATGAGAAGCTGAGCCTATCTTGGGGAGCAAAAGCAAAAGAAAGAGAGAGGGAGAGAACTTCCAATGATATTTTTTTTAAAGGCAAAGAAAGCCTCAGGCAGTGTAGCAGCAGCGACTCTTGGCAGCAGGGCAGCGCGCTCTGGGGATCTGGTCACCAGTCTGCCTCTGCTTTTCCTTACAGGTTCCCGTAGTTTCCTAATGCGCTCGGAGGTTCTCTGACGCGTGCCCCCTACCCCTTGGGCACAGAGCCGGGAGAGGTTCCGGGCAGCACACAAGGAGGACCGAGGCAGGAAGGTTGGGAGCTTGTTGCCTACACAGCCGGAAAAGGAACAGGAGACGCAGCTGGGAGGGAGTCGGAGGGCGGCGTGCCTATCAGAGTGCTCACCTACTCGAGAGGAGAAAGTTTGCTCCACTTCCGGGCGCCTTCCATAGCCCCCGCTCCCGTGTCAGGAAGGACTAGGCTGGCCTGAGGCTTTGACAACCTACTTCAGTGCAAGCCTTACAGTTGGCAGCCGGCGTGCCAGGGCAGTGTCCAGCTGCTGCCCTTTGTCAGCTCAGCGGGCCACCGTGATCGCAGCCCATCGCCAGGGGGCAGGTGTAGAAACCCTCCTGGAGCATGCACCACCAGGTTCTACAGATGCAGTGGACGCTGGGCCGGCTCTTGGCAACACAGCGACACGGACAGTAATGGACACCATTCCAAGTGTCCATTAACTCCCTTAAAACTTACAGCGACGACCGAGGCGGGTAAAATTTTTGTCTCCCATTACAATGGCGCAGGTCTCTCATCTATTAACGCGGCGGGGCGGAGACCCAAGCCTCCCGCAATCTGGCTCTGGAGTCGGGGTTCTAAACCGGGCCATCGCAGGCGCTGCACCTCAGCGGAGGCACTTTACACCGACACCGCTGAAATTTTAAGGCAAGCAAAGCGAACCAGCGGAAGCCGGTGACCAGAGTATCCAGGACTCCACCTGGGCCCATTCACGGGTGGCCAGAGCGTCTTCGTGGGGCACACGGGGCTGAACCTACCCTCTGGTGGCCAGGCCACCTGAGCACACCCCACAGCCGCCTTCAGATATCACAGGGCTGCAACCTCTTGGTCACGGATAT
The DNA here is from genome assembly GCA_004027655.1 of Graphiurus murinus. NCBI lineage: Eukaryota > Metazoa > Chordata > Mammalia > Rodentia > Gliridae > Graphiurus > Graphiurus murinus. Next base: position 188,085 of record PVLC010000167.1, read on the forward strand.
GGGACTCCTGTCCGGGGATCTCACTGTTGGATACACTGGGACTCGTGTTCCCGGGTTACCTTCCGTCGATGCGCAAAGTAAGGAGGAATCACACAGCTCTCGACCCAGGCAGCAAGTGGAGACCCAGGGCGTAGCCTTCCCTCCTCCCCAGGGTCCTCCCCGAGACCCAAGCCCGCTCACCTATGAGGTGGTCCTTGGTGGACTGCAGGAACTCAGGAGAGAAGAGCTGCAGGCCGTACACCACATAGCTGGGGGGGTGCTTGGCTTTGGCCCCTGCATCGAGAAGCAAAATCAGGCCGCACGCCATGCAAAAGTAGATGGGCCTGCTATAGGTTATGATCTGGTTGTGTCCCTGGAAAACAAATACGATTTCGGAGTTGTGCCTTCTGTTTTGATTCAGTGACAAAAGTCTTAGCCAATACTTGGCATCGTATAATACAACTTACGCCATATAATCTCCCTCCCTATTATCATACATGCATCCCAGAAAAAGGAAAAGGGAAAATTAAAGAGTCTGATGCTTATACTTTGTTAAATCAGAATGAGAATATCATAGAGAGCTACTGGAGCCTCTCAATTCCAACAAGATCTACCTAAAAATTCAATGACCACCCTGAGAGAAAGTCTGGTTCTAATTGAAAGCTTTCCCAGGCAGTGATTCGTCTTGCCCATTTTGAGTGCGATGCTAATTTAAACCTTTATTTGCTCTATAGGGTCTGACGGAGGCTCCACTACTAATTAATAAGAAATAGAATTATAAGTTGTGGGCTTCAATTCCCTTGTGTCATAGAAAGGAAGACAATACAGGTAAAGCGCTACACCTGCCAATACCATAAATGAGGTCTCAACGGAGCACGGTGGATACTCCAACTTTTTAGCAACTTGCTACTTTGACATTTATTTAACACTTTCTTCTAATGGGAACCAGGCACTGAGCAGGCCTTCTCTTAGCCCCAAAGCATAGTTATGAGAAAATGGAGAAATGCTTTTTATTCTTCTCCTCGAATGGCTAGAAAATTTAAAGTAAAGATGTAACATCAATTTCCTACAGCAAGAAGCAGCAAAGAATTTACATCTCACAAACTAATGCACAATTCCCAAAAGTCAAAAAAAAAAAAAAAAACTGACCAAGGGGAAGGTATGATGCTTTGCAATGTATAAACTACCATGAATAAAAAAAAGCAAAGATTAAAGTGATCAGGTTCCAGACACGAATTTTTAGCCATTGCCTTGAAATGTTATATTTAGAAATGCGATTTAAATTTCCACTGCTTCTAAAATAGAAATAGTCCTATTCCAAGACCATCTTTCAATAGGAAGAAAGACACAAGAATTCCACAAAGGCTGGCTATATCTAGTCCCGAGACCTGCTCGGTCTTGAAAAACATTCACACTTAGGGAATTTTCTTTCTAATACAATGAGGTCACAGACTAATAAGTATGGGAATGCTTTCTCCATATTAAAAAAAAAGAAAAAGAACATAAAGCCTGAGCTACATGTAAACTCCCTTCTCATTAAGTGAGTAGCATAGTGGGTATAAATAGCTAATCTGTACACAAATACACACACACAGAAGGCGGCTCCCCACCCTGGCATGGTTTAGGAAACAGTTCAATAGCTACCTTCCACTGGCTGACTCTTCCTTTTATTAAAAAGATCAAAACACATTATCTCGACTGAAAGTCTTTGGCTTTGAGGAGTTTGAGCCCTCATTTTGGATCTTCCAAGTGAAATTTTATCAGAGACAGGACTGCTTTCTTTGCATCTGTAGTTTACAAAGCAAAATGTTCAGCGCCCTTAGAAAGAGCTCTCCCTCCTCCCCACGCCCAAGGGCACGCCATTTTCCCAGCCTAGTTTTGGGTCCTAAGACCATTCTAAGCACATCATTAATACACACAGCACAAGCCTCTTTCTTTCTTTTTTTAATTTTTTGGTGCTCTGTAAATTTTACATCATATTGGGGTATAGAGTGTCAGATGCATGTACGCAGTTCTCGGTGCCCTTGCCCTCTGGGCCCCTCCCCCTCCCCACGCATGTCTTTGATATTGGACTTGGTGGTTTTGTATACATTCATAGCATTATTTCTACTATCGCATGCTTTACGACTCCGTCTCCTGTCCCCTGATCCCTCTCAGCTACTCTCCTGGAGTCTCTGCTCCTCTCTCTGATATTGCCAAATTATGGAACCAGATGAACAGACCGCAAAACTCTGGCTTGTACATACAGTGGAATTCTACTTGGCCATACAAAAGAACAGCATCTCATCTTTTGCAGCAAAATGGATGGAACTCGAGAATATCATGTTAAGCGAGTACAGATAGCCTCCAAAAGCGAGTCGATGTATGTTTTCTCTCCTGTGTGGAAGCTAGAGAGATACTCAGAAACAAGGGCAACAAGTCACGTTCACGTGAATCTCCCTGCTCTACTATTCTTAATTCTGCATACAGATCGACCAGCAAATGCTGAGCATTGGTTTTTAATTTTTTTTTCTCAATAGAAAAGTTCCACTCCTTCCACCAGATGAAGTCTGATCATGGTCTCCTAAAACTTCACAGTCGTTCCCCGTGTGTCTTCAGCCTTAAAAGACACTGCGGGTGGCACCACCGATTTTGACTGGGAGTGTCCTACGAGGAGGTTACTGGTCCAGAGCCTGACCTTCTGCACTTGGGTCTTCCATCAATCCTTCTACAAACATGCTTCAGGACATTCAGTGGGAGAGCAAGAGACCCTAAAAATAACCTACCTATGGAAGCCCCCCAGCTATGTGCAAATGACAAGCCGGTATATGGTCCTCTTGGAAGAGGGTAGGATGGTCAAATGCTTTGCAAATTTTGTTCTTAAGAAACAACCAGTTGTAGTTGTGGATGCCTGTAATCCCAGTACTTGGAAGGCTGAGACAGGAGGATCACAGGCTCAAGACCAGCCTCAGCAAGTTAGCGAGACACTTAGCAACCTAGCAAGACCTTGTTTTAAGACAAAAAAAAAATAATAATAAAAGGAGCTGGGGGTGTCACACAGAGATAGAATGATACTGGGCTCAATCCCCAGTATCACACACACCCACACATGTGTGCACACACATACATGTACACATACACACAAGAAGAAACAAAAAGTTTTTATCACGAGGCAGATGGGCTTAGAGGAAAGATCTTAGAGGAATCAGGGCTAGGCTGCTATCTCAAATCTGGGTGAGGCAAATCTTGGAAATCTGTGTAAGTGAATTCACCAACCGTAATAAACACGGTTAGAAGTCAATGTCCTCCTGTTTCAGTAGGAAAGGTCGTTTCTTCCCATCTTGCTCTGATCAGCTTGCTTAGAGAACAAAATGGCAGCCTGATGTGCCCCTCAAGGAAAGCCACCGGCGCACGTGTGGTGTACCTGACTCCCTGTCCTAGAGCGCTCTGTCTTTCTCATAGGACATGCAGGGAAGTTTAATAGTCCCTAGCGCCCCTCCCCGCGTCCCCTGGAAAGCTAGCGGTCGTGAGATATGGACGGGGAAGACGGCGCTGAACGCTGACGGTGGGCTGCCCATCTCTCTCACACCACCTGCCTGGATTCTTACGATAATCACAACAATGCATCTTAATCCCCTCATTATGCTGCCGCTGCTTATCTTGACATTCAGACTCCACGATAAAAGAAGGTGCGCTGGATGTAAACCAATTATGGAGAGCAGAAGAACTCTACAAGACAGCCTTGTGTGCTATGTGATCAGCCAATTAGAAAGCTTTCCTTAATTACTAGGAGACAAACATGAACTGTCACAGATTTAAAAATCAGCCCGAAATCCGGGATACAAATTTTGTAAGAGCACCAAAGAGGGAAGACCAAGCTTTCTGTCACCAGAGGCTTTTCAGAGTGAAGAGGAGTTTGTTGTAACAAGGCAAAGAGGTCGCTCTGAGGGTCAAGGAGGCCACCGTGCAGCAGCGGACTCCAGGCAAAGGCACAAGGTCGGGGTCTGCAAGAACAGGGTCATCCAGGATAGCTGGGTTCAGGAAAACCCGAGTACTCAGAGCTGGTCAGCGAAGGTAGCCCAGGTGAGCCTGGTCTCTGCCATAAGTCAGCCCAAAGTTGTGGGGAGGAAAGGAAACCGTTCACTTGAAAATAGGGACTAAGAAGAGATCACCCTCATGCAAAAAGATACCGATTCAGGAAGACAGAAGTTAAAACCCCAGTTAGAGACCATTACACAGGTAAGTTTAGCAGAGGATGTGGCAGGAAGGCTACTCCTGCGCTACTGATGGAGAACTGTACAGAGGTCCTCACAAAATTACAGATAGAACTACCGGGCCATGCAGCAATCCCCATCTGGGCATATATCCAAAGGAAATGGGAATCGTCTGTCAAAGAGACTTCTGCACCCCCTCATTCTTTACAGCATTGCCCAGAACAGTCAAGGTATGGAAACAACCTGTCTACTGGTGAACTGATAAAGAAAATGTAGCTTGTCATTGTACCACATTATCATTATACTGCACACAGTGGAATAGCATTCAGCACAGATGAAACTGGAGAACGTGAGGCTAAGAGAAACAAGCCACAAATCCCGCATGAGCCCACCTAGAAGTGGAATGTTAAAAAGTCAGATGCAGAGAAGTGGAGAGTGGAATCACGGCTACCGGGGGGGACTGAGGAGGAGCGGGTGGCAGGCTGGGGTGCGAAGCTGCAGATAGACCAGAGGAGAAGTTCATCAACGGGTGTGGTGAGGACAGCTCACCAGCATGTGCTGTGTACAGGAAAAAGGCTAAGAGAGCCCATTTTAAATGTTCTCACAGGAAAAGCAGAAGTGTGTGGAAGGATGAAGAAGTCAATCCGCTTGATTTAATCGTTCCACAGTACGTGCACATATCAGATTATCATACTTTTACCCCCAAACATTCAATACAATTTAAGAAATAAGAATAACAATTCTTGCTTTCATAACTGCTCTTCCTCCTAACAATAGCTAAGGCTTACGGAGCAAGCTCTATGTGCCGGGCATGTTCCGAGCACCTCGTGTGCATTATCGAAGCCCCACGGGCATTTTTAATCAGTCTTATTTACACATAGAGAAACTGAGGCATGGGCAGGACCAGCATCTTGCTCAGCATCCAATGTGTAAGCTGTGGAATCAGAAGCAGAGGCAGGCAGACTGTCGGCAGTCTACAGCGCTTCCCGCCCGACCACCCGGTCTTTCTTAACCTAGGTCTAATGAGTTAAAGAACCAGCACAGAGGGTCAGCCCCACGCCTCACATCCCCGTGGCCCTCAGGTGTCGCCGGAGCCTGGCCGCCATGCATCCAGGTTTGCATCTAAGGTTCTATTTAAATATTCAAGACGCGGATATAGGTATAGGTAATGAGACTTGCCATCTCCCTGTCTTCAACGCAAGCAGACAGCACAGACTATCTCAACGCAAGCAGACAAGACTTGGAAACTTACGTGTATGGGTGAGGCGGGGTCGGGCTGCACGCTCTGAAACACAAATCAGAAAGAGCAGTCACCTGCGGGTTTCAAAGCTCCGCTGGGGGGAGCACCTAGGGAGCCGGGAGGGACAGGGCGGGGCTTGCCTTGAGCAGCGAGTACTGGCAGCTGGCCATGACCAGGCAGAACAGAAGCACCCACAGGTCCTTGCAGAAGCCTCGGCTCAGCGTCAGAAAGCCCAGGAGGGAAACCAGGACGCTGAGCAAGATGGCCAGCACGTTCTCCTTGACATCTTCAGTGCTGGGGGAAGCCAGAAACAGAGGAAATAAGAGGTGAGTCCATCCCAGGGGCATCTACCTCTGAGCTACATCCCCAGCCCTATTTTTAATTCTTTATTTTGAAACGGTCTCACTAAGTTGTGGAGGGCCTCACTAAGTAGCTGAGGCTGGCTACAGCCTCCCAAGTACTGGGATTACAAGCATGTGCCACCACTCCCGGCTGAGTTCATCCGTTTTTAAAACAGAGCATTCTTGCACATCTCGAGAAAGACCAGCAGGACAACCAGAGGTGACCGTGAACAAGACTCCACACTCTGAGAGGAGAATTTAAGGCGTCTTCTTTCTTTCCAAATCCCTGTGCTATTTGAAAAGAATCCTTATTTTGCCTTGTTTTGTTTTGGTGGTGCTGGGGTTTGAACCCAAAGACATTCTACCTCCAAACTACACCCTCAAACTACTTCTATCGTTTATTTGGAAACAGGGTCTCACTAAGTTGCTGAGGCTGGCCTTAAACCTGCAGTTCTCCTGTCTCAGCCACCCAAGTATTGGGATTACAGGTGTGCGCCACTACACCCGGCAAAAGAATCCTCACATTGCTTCCAGGATTCCGTTATTGAAATAGATGGGATATCATCCCACCCGCTCTCCTCCTTGACCTCCACACTGGGCTTGCTGGTAAGGGGCAGTCAGCAATCCCATCCTGCACAGAGCATAGACTTAAAAATTGGCTCACTTCACTTAGTAATATGCATTTTTAAGTTTCCTCTGTGTCTTTTTATGGCTTAATAACCCCAGTAATATTTCACTGAATGGATGTACCACAGTCCGTCCATCCATTTGCTCACTGAAGGACTCCTTGGTTGCTTCCAAGTTTGGGCAATAATGAACAAAATTACTATAAAGACTCGTGTGCCACTTTTTGAGTGGACATGTGTTTTCAGTGGAAGACCAAGGAGCCCGAAGGCTAGATGGTGTGGAAAGAATGTTTGGCCTTGTAAGAAACTGTAGCACTGTCTTCCAAAGCAGCTGCACCATTTTGCATGTGGAGGAGCGTTCTTGTGGCTCCACATCCTTTTCAGCGTTTGGTGATGTCAGCATCCTGGATTCTCGCCACACTAAGAGCGTGTAGTGGCTTCTCATCGCTGTATCAATTCGCAGTTGCCCAGTGATTTATGATGTGGGGCATCTTTTCCTGCCTCTCTTGATCATCTGAGCATCTTCTTAAGACAGGTTCCTTGATGGACCTTAAACGCGTTTGGGGGTTGTTCACATTGTCTCATTGTTGAGTTTGAAGTATTCTTTGTGTACTACGGTTAACAGTCCTTTGTCAGATTTGTCTTTTGTAAACATCCTCTTCCAGTCTGTAGAATACATTTTAATGAATTGATAAATGAATGAAAAATAACCAAAATCTGATACTGGCACTTGATGATGAGCCAGAGAGAGAGGGGGCCGAGGGAGGGAGAGAGAGGGAGGCAGTTAAGAAGAAAACCTGTAAGAACACACAATTCAGTGCACAAATTATCTGGTAGGGACATTATATATCTATATGGAGCCGGGAGTGGTGGCACATGCTTGTAATCCCAGCATTTGGGAGGCTGAGACTGGAGGATCTCGGTTCACGGTCAGCCTCAGCTACCTAGTGAGGCAATCTGAAACTTAGTGAGACCCTGTTTCAAAATAAAGAATAAAAAATAGGACTGGGGATGTAGCTCGGAGGTAGAATGTCCCTGAGTTCAATCCCCAGTACCGCAAAAATAAATAAATAAAAAATAGGGCTGGGGGAGTAGCTCAGAATGGACCAAAGCATAAGCTGTTCCCCAAGCCAGCGTGAAATGCAATCCAAGTCACCACCCTTGAACCTCCCGCTGAGACCGAGAAATCTGGCCGTGTCAGTAGCCAGGGTTGTACTGCTTTGACTTTGGGTTCTCAGCAGAGAGGAAGCGTCTCGGGGAACCTGGCAGGCAGCAGTTTTCCTTCAAAAGTGCTCCGGTGTGTGCATGGCCATCCCCCCGGCCCCCGGGCCCCCACCCCGGCCCCTTCGTGTCTTGGGTCTCATACACATGCTCTCGAGAGCTCAGCAGCTTACCGATCCAGTAATGCCAGCAAGGTGAGTCGGTCGTACCAGACTTTAATCCACTTGCCAGGGAAAATGATAAACTTGTAGAACTGCTCCCGATTAAATTTGCCTTGTGCCGAAGAACCGGAGGAATCCTCCAGGTCCAGGCTCACGTGCTGTTAGGGGCCAAAAGGAAGGACAGAGAAGGTTTCGCCACTAATACACACCATAACTTAAAAACACAAAAAGCAGACGTGCCAAGTCTGGAGTGGATCATGAGCAATAAGAAGGGCCCTCTGCACCGGCACGCTTCAGTTCCATCACCAAGCACCACCATAACTATACTACCCGTCAACACAGCATGGCCGCTCACTGAGGCCAAGACACTGCCCTGGGAAGAATGAAAGATCAGGATCAGACCAAGAGGTCTCCAATGACTTAATTTTTTGTTTCTAAAAAGCGTGTCCTTGCATGCAATGGTGAGACAAATGTTCAAGTTGTACTATAAGCACAGAGGTCTTGATTGGTGTGATCTCTTTCAAGGTCATCATTGAGGCTTGCTGTAAGGAAGACTGAAATAGTTATTGAGGCAAATCTGCACCAACAAGACTGAAACGCAGGGGAATTTAGACCCAAACAGTCATATAGGTTGAGCCCCAATTCTCTTGAAGTCTGTGAGAAACAGTTTGGAAAAAAAAAAAAAGGTTATCATTGACTTGTCTATCAAATGCTCAAAGGAGTATTATGAAGCCTGGCAGAAGGTGGGAGAGGAATATAAGAATGTCGCCGACTTAGAACAGATTCCAAACCCAACGCTGCTCACAGGTCAGCTCTGGGATCTCGCCCTGCAAGAGAGCAGCTCTCTGCTCCTGAGAGCCTGGAGGCTCGGGGAGGGAAACCCAGGAGCTTCCGGAGGGAGGAAGCAGAGGGCAAAGAGAAGAAAAGCCAGGGAGAAAACAGAGAAAAAGTGCTTAAAGTCACCTCCCTCCAGGTTCTGAGAAGGAGCCGTCCCCTTCTCCTGCCCCCAGGATTCTTAGCCTCGCTTTTTTTTTTTTTTTGCGGTACTAGGGATTGAACTCAGGGGCGTTCTACCTCTGAGCTATACCCCCAGCCCTATTTTTTATTCTTTATTTTGAAACCGAGTCTCACTAAGTTGCGGAGTGCCTCACTAGGTAGCTGAGGCTGGCCGCGAACCCGGATCCTCCGGTTTCAGCCTCCCAAATGCTGGGATTACAAGCGTGCGCCACCACGCCCGGCTGAGCCTCGCTTTTTTAAATTTTCCTCCTCCTCCTCCTCCTCCTCTTCTTCTTCTTCCTGTCTCTTCCTCCTCTTATTTTTCTTCTTCTTGTCTCCTCCGCCTGTTTCTCTCTCTCTCTCTCTCTCTCTCTCTCTCTCTCTCTCTCTCTCTCTCTCTCCCTTCCTACATCTAAATAATTTCTTCATCTCTAACTCCCCATCTACCAGTTCTCTACTTGTGGGTCAGGTTTCCTGTGGAATCCATCAAAGCTTTACTTTCATATTCATATATATATATATATATATATACTGGGGATTGAACCCAGGGGCATTCTATCTCTGATCAAAATCCTCAGCCCTTTTTTTTTTTAACATTTTTATTTTGCTGGCCTCTAATCTGTGATCCTCCTGTCTCAGCTTCCCAAGTACTGAGATTACAGACATGTGCCAACATGCCCAGATTATATATTCTCTCTTTCTTTCCTTTTTTTGGGGGGAGGGGGGACTGGGGATTAACCCAGGGACATTCTACCTCTGAGCTACACCCTCAGCTCTATTTTATTTTTATTTTGGAAACAGGGTCTGACTAGGTTGATGAGAGTCTCACTACTTGCTGAGGGTGTTCTCGAACCTCAAACCTGGGATCCTCCTGTCTCAGCCTCCCAAGTTCTGGAATTACAGGCACGCGCCACCACACCTGGCCCAGCTTATATTGTCACTTCTAGTACTTGGTACTTTTTCAGATTTGCTTGATCACTGGATGCTCTTTTGTTTCCTACTTCTATTTCCAATCTCTTCTCTTCTCTATACAGATTAAAGGCACGGAATCCATATTCCCAACTTGATAGTTACAATATCTAAATCCCACAGGGGTAGGTTTCTGCCGTCTGTTACTTTCCAGCTCTTATCCACGAGGTCGCTCTCAGTAAAGCAACACCGTGAAGCTTCGTGTTTCAGACCCCTCGAAAGTCACTTGCCCCCAAGAAGAAGGTCTCTCTTCAAGTCAAATACTTACGAACCTTTGAGTGCGTAGTGTACAAGGTTATCGTGATTTATTTGCAAACCAGATATTTTCAAAACCCGAGGGGAGAAGGCAAACCAAACCAGTAAGTCATCCTGGGATTTGTGCTTCTGGGCAACCCAGGATCAACATGCATAAATTTCTAATATGTTTGGGAAAGTAGGGGGTGCAGGGGCTCCCTGTAATGTCAACGAAAGGCTACCTGCTCCCCGAATTGATTCTTTTCACACTCATTCAACAGATTACCACACAACAGCGACACGTCAATAATTTGTCATCAGTGCATAGTTCAAGTGAGAAGGAACCAGTCAAGCTGGACTCAGGTCTCAAGAGCCCGGCTTCTAGGACAAGCTGGAAGTACCTACCCGTGGGGTTTCCGACTGGGTCCTCCGAGCCACCATGAGTAGCAGCTGCTGTTGCAAAGCGCCAACTGCAGGGTCGCCCGAGGAGGGATCCGGACTGCCTGAAGTCGTGGAGCTGGAGAAGCTGACCTGCATCTCTCTGGGGCGGGAGAAACAGAGCCCCGGTCATCTACAAGGACCAGAAGCCGACTCGGAATTGAGGATGCACACGGGAGCTGACCAGACCTGACACCTTCAGGGAGCAGTTAAGGGTTAAAAGCCATGGCCAGGTGTGACGGCGCACCTGTAATCTCAGGACTCAGGAGGCTGAGACAGGGGGATGGCAGGTTCAAGGCCAAGGTGTGGCAAGCAAGACCCCATTTCAAAATAAAATAAAAAAGGGCTGGGGCTGTTTCAAAACAAAAAAAATAATAATAATAAAAATAGGGCTGAGGGGTGGTGTAGCTGGGAGCTAGAACGCTCCTAGGTTCAATCCTCAGTAAGAAGCACAGAAAGAAGGAAGGAAGGAAGGGAGGGAGGGAGGAAGGGAGGGAGGGAGGGAAGGAGGAAGGAAGGAAGAAAAGAAAGCCGGGTGTGGTGGCTCACGCTTGTAATCCCAGTACTTGGGAGGCTGAGACAGGAGGATCCAGGTTCGCAGCCAGCCTCAGCTACTTAGTGAGGACCTCTGCAACTTAGTAAGACCCTGTTTCAAAATAAAGAATAAAAAATAGGGCTGGGGGCGTAGCTCAGAGGTAGAATGCCCCTGGGTTCAACCCCCAGTACCACAAAAAAAAAAAAAAAAGAAGAAGAAGAAGAAGAAGAAGAAGAAAGAAGGAGGGAATCCATTTCATCCTCTGTGCATGGCTCCCAGTGGGTCAGGAAGGCAGACTCCATCACGCTTAAACGCAGAGGGCTCGCTCCCTCATTTTAATGAAGTTCCGGGGGTCCGGATGTCGCAGCTACAATCCGTGTACACCAGCCTGCCTATCAAGCTCCAAGGAGGCATGATGGCCGTCAGAGTCGCTGATGTGGACGGGTAGACGGGACTCCTCCCAACAGCCGTTGAGTAACTCCTGAGTCTTCTCTGTCCCCCTCCCCAACCCCTCGCCCCCCAGCTTGTTCTGATCATTTACAGACTGTGGCCCATACCATGTTCACTAACTACAGTGATACTTTCTTGCACACTGATTCGTGCAAGGTGCAAAGGTGGTGTTGAAAGAGGCACTTCCGCCCCCTCTAAAACAGCAGAGGGAATGCAAGTACCGAGCGGGCAGAAGCTCAGATGGCATGTCGGGTGTCCGTTATCCTGTTCTCTGGTGGGTTTCTGATGAACCAGTTCAGTTCAGGGTGGGAACGGAGGGGAGCTCGATGGAAACTAGGTTGAATGTCCAGCAAAAACGAAACTGGTAGCCGGGCATGGTGGCGCACGCTTGTAATCCCAGCATTCGGGAGGCTGAGACCGGAGGATCCGGGTTCGCGACCAGCCTCAGCTACCTAGTGAGGCACTCCGCAACTCAGTGAGACTCTGTTTCAAAATAAAGAATAAAAAGGGGCTGGGGGTGTAGCTCGGAGGTAGAATGCCCCTGAGTTCAATCCCCAGTACCGCAAAAAAAAAAAAAAAAAAAAAAAAACGAAACTGGTGACTCCTGGCGGAGCCCGGGAAAGAGCAGCCTCTGGAGGAGGCGGCAGGGATGGAGGCCGCACCAGAGTGGTACATTCTGCACGCACCGAGCTGGGCTGTGGTTGAAGCTGTACCCTGTTGGGGTCCCCCACGTTTGACCCATCTAAGCTGCTAGGAGTAAACAAACCATCAAAACACGTGCGCTGAGCTGGGCATGGTGGCGCAGGCCTGTAATCCTAGTACTTGGGAGGCTGCAACAGGAGGATCGCAGGTTCAATAACAGCCTCAGAAACTTAATGAGACTCTGTTTCTAAAAAATAAAATAGGGCTGAGAGTGTAGCTTGGAGGTAGAATGCCACTGAGTTTAATCCCCAGCATCACCAAAAACAAAACCTGCAAGTGCCTCTTCTCCACTTTTCTATTCATAGGGGAGAAAAAATCTGAAATTCTTCATCTTCCCCAGATTTAAAAGCCACAGCCTGCTGGCCTTGGGGAGAGGGCTGGTTTCTGCCTCTCTGTTTTCCAGAATTTCCAGGGACTGGGGGACAAGTTGCACACACGTGAAGTCAGGACATGTAAGGAACACAGCATTGCTCTCCGAAGGCAATTCGGTGCGGGGTGTTAAGAGGCGCTCGCTTCCCAGCCGGCCAGCGGCTCCCCCTGGACCAGGCAGAGGGAGGCCGGCAGTTCTGCAGCGCGAGGTGCGCCTGCCCTCCTGTGGCGGCGTGTGGTACTGCATGGGAGGACCTCCTCTTCCCGAAGACCATAGATTTGGTCCTTGCAGGGTGGATCTTAGGAACCTTCTAGCCCCTGTGACTCTGGACCTGCGTGAAAGTGTCATCTCTTCCCCAGGTGTCTGAGAGACGGGAATAAGGACCACAGTGGAAGGGACAGAAAATACAAGGCAGAGAAAAAAGAGAGCAGGCAGAGGAGCTGGGAGCTGGTTGCACATTTAAATACCAGCTTAGAGGGACATCTGAGAGCTGGTCTTGATTAGCCAGGGTGGGTCTCTTGAGATGAGGGTTAGGGAGGCTGATGGTATCAAAGAAAGCATAAGTATTAGAAAAAGCAAGCCGGGCATGGTGGCGCACGCTTGTAATCCCAGTACTTGGGAGGCTGAGACAGGAACATCGCAATTTCAGGGCCAGCCTCAGCAACTTAGGGAGGCCCTCCAAAACTTAGTGAGACTGTGTTTCAAAATAAAAAAATAAAATAGGGCTGGGGGTGTAGCTCAGAGGTAGAATGCCCCTGTGTTCCATCCCTAGTACCAAAAAAAGAAAGAAGAAAAAGCAGTAAAGATTAAGCACAGGATACATACAAGGTCTAGAGACTTGGGGAAGCTTCCAGAAACAAATCTGATGTATAAGCTGCATAATACCTGCCTCCGTATGTGCTAAACTGATTCAGAAGCGAATACAAGCCAGAAATAGATGGATTTAGACACATAATTACATTACAACCTACACTGTCCAAGTAGCGTCTTTGGTACAAAATCCCCCAGTAAAAAGTCCTATAAACGAATTTGTTCCAGAATGACCCTCCCATTCGGAAGGCTGCTCTGCCTGTTTGATAAAAGAGTTATCCAAACGCCCCTGAGTTCAATCCCCGGGGGGGGGGGGGAAGAGTTATCCATTCTCAAAATGCATCTAAATTCTGTGCTGTTCCATCAGCTCGCACGGGGCCCAGGTGAGGTATCTTGCCTATGCATTCCCACAGGTAAGTTGAATTAAGACTACAGACGCCGATCTTTCAGCGAGGAAAGCTCCGCTTTAGTACTTGGAAGAATTTTTTGGGCGCAATCAATAGAAATTCTTGCTGGACAAAGAACGGAAATCTGAAGCTCTCCTTGCAAGGCCTACTGAGGAATGACAGCGTCCACTCCGCCGTGGACCATTTCAACCCCAAAATGCACGCTAACTTCCTAGGCAGAGAGCCGCCTGCAGCCTCAACTGTCTGGGCAGGTGGGCTCGCTTGAGGCTCTGAGCTGCTGAAGCAGTCCTGTGCTCTGAGTTAACAAGACACCCGCTGAGGTGGATTTTCCCGCCTGCAGCTTTTCCAAGGAGCAGTCTACACGCTGCCAGGTAAGCCCCAGCTCCCTCACTCCGGCTCCTGGGGAAGCAGAACCAAGTTAGGCAACGTTACTAGAGGCACCTGCGCTGGGGACCCCAGGAAAACGCTGCTCTGTCTCTCTGGCAGCCGCCGGAGGCTGGCTGGTTCCCACTGTGACAGTGAAGCTGAGGAGGGAAATGAGCTTCCTCTGCCAGTTTCCTCCCGGAGTCCCCAAGGAGACATGGAAGTTACAACTGCTAACAATTCCCTATTCATACTTGGGAGTCTGGGACGTAAAACCGTCACTTGGCAACAAGGCTTAACAATGGCCTGGAGCGAGGGCGTCCCAGCCAGCCGGAGGAGTCGGGGTTTAATGGCTCTGTTGGAGGCCTTCCCGGGCCTCAGGTCACCTTATAGGAAAAAGCCTGCTTTTCTAGTACCTTCCGTGGCCCCAACCAGGCAGCCTTCCAAGTTCAAGGTTTACATAGACTCTGGTAGAAGGACATGAAATGTAAGGCGTTAGGAACTGGGGATATAATATTAAAATACTTCTGCTAAATTGCCATAGACCCAAGCCGGGCGTGGTGGTGGACGCTTGTAATCCCAACATTTGGGAGGCTGAGACTGGAGGATCATAGGTTCGTGGCCAGCCTCAGCTACTTAGTGAGGCACTCCACAACTTAATGAGACCCTGTTTCAAAAATAAAGAATAAAAAATAGGACTGGGGTATAGCTCAGAGGTAGAATGCCCCTGGGTTCAATCCCCAGTACCGAAAAAAAAAAAAATTGCTATAGACCCCAAGATGCTGGACGGAGCACAGCAAGTGGGCAGGGAGGCTACACAGCACTCTCCCCCTTGCAAAACACACTGAGTGACCCATAAAAGCGAGACAGGAAGGACTTCCTCCTGGCCCAAAGCCAGGGCCTTTAGCTATATAAAGTCACAGTGAACTTTACCCAGTGTCCTGCTCCTGTTGTTCAGAGACAATGGTGACACTGAAATGTACAGTCCCCTCCGTGACGGGGACTGTCTTGAGCACTGTATGTCTGGCCCTGAATCTTAGAGCAACCTGGCAAATCCATCACCTGTTTCTGGGTTAAAAACCTGAGGCTCAAAGACAGTCAATCAAGATGCATGATGCCAAATGGAAAATAATCAAGAGTGCTGGAACTCGAACCCAGATCCGACAGGAGATAAGATTGTGTTTGTGTCCAGAGATGCTGGGCTTCTGATCTCAAGGGAGTTTGAGCCCCAGGGCAGCGTCTCCTCCCCTGCCAGTCTTCCTAGGAGCAGGGAGAACTGTTTCCTTCCTAGAGCCCAGGACTGGAAGATCTCCGGAGCTTCTGCCTCTTGTTTCTGGGCAGGCGGGTTTAAAGAGTCGTTCTCAAAGTTCCTTTTTGCTCTACTTTCCCATTTGCAGAAGGAGGTCATGCTCTGTGTTCAGCTGTGTGGACCAGGCAAACGGCTGGTGCTTGGGCCTCCCCTCGCCCCTCACCCCCCACAAGGTGAGGCCGCTCGGATGATCCCACACGCGTCAGGGTAGTGGCCTTCTGCAAACGGCCCCGCTCCTGAACGAAGCCCTCTCAACCAGGCTCCGCAGCCCCCTGGGGTCACCCTGCTCTTCCTGGCCTGACTTTTCCCGCCACCCGCCACCCATCCACAGTAGCTGGTCACTGGTGAAGCTTGCTACAAGAAAAACTGAAACAAAACCAGGCTCGGTGGCACATGCTTGTAATCCCAGTACTTGGGAGGCTGACACAGGAGGATGGCGGGTTCAAGGCCAGCCTCAGCAACTTAACGAGATGCTCCCGCAACTTCCTGAGACCCTGCTTCAAAATAAATAAAATAAATCAAAGGGAGTGGGGATGTAACTCAGAGGTAGAAGCTCCTGGATTCAATCTCTGGTACCCACCCCACGCCTCCCCAGCAAAAAAGGCAGCTAGTCTTGCACCCTCTAGACCTCCCACTGCGTGATTCTCAAAGGCTGGATTTGATTTAACTCGTTATTTACTGAAGAGTATCTGCAGAGCGCTAGGTGACGGCTGTGGACCCAGGGTGCCTGGGAAACTTTCCTTCAGACCCAGGCCATCCTGAAGAAGAGAGGCCGGAGCCCTGGGCAGACTGAAGAGACACGTGGGGGGCGTGGTGAGCCTCCTTTAGAAGCACCCCACGGTGGGTGGGATCGACCCAGGGAGTAACAGTGTCAACACCGACCAGGCTGTGTTGTCAAGAAGGACAGAAAGCAGGATCACCAGGCTCCTGCCACACAGGGGGATGCTGGGGCGGAGCGGGGGAGGGGACAACAGGGTCCCATCCAGTCACACCAGAGTGGTCTGTAGTCTATGACATTAAAAAAAAAAATTCAGTCGATAGCATTAAACAAAACAGGCTTTTATACACAAAGGTGGATTCCTAGTGCCTTGTAGAAATGACTAGAAAAACCGGTCACCCCAGGTTCACCCCCTGCGCCATGCAGGAGTAGACGGGAGAGAAGCAGCCCCTGCCCCCACACGCCCTCCATGTCACCGTCACCGTCACCGTGGCCTCCCCAGGTCTGTCACCTGCCCAGCTGCCGGGGACTCTCAGTTCCTGACCCTGCCGTGGGGGAGAGGTAGCGAGGAGACATTGGGTGACATTGAGACTTGTGTGTGTGTGTGCGTGCATGCGTGTGTGTGTGTGTGTGTGTGTGTGTGTGTGTGTTACTGGGGATTGAACCTAGGGGCATTGGACTTCCGAACTATGACCCCAACCCTTTTTTTTATTTTGAAACAGGGTCTCGCTACGTTGCTGAGGGCCTCCCTCAGTTGTTGAGGCTGGTCTTGAACATGCAATCCTCCTGTTTCAGCCTCCCAGAGGACCTTTTTTTTTTTTTTTTTTTTTTTTTTGTGGTACTGAAGATGGAACCCAACCCAGAGACACTCTACCTCCAAGCTACATCCCCAGTCCTATTTTTTTTTATTCTTTATTTTGAAACAGGGTCTCACTAAGTTTCAGAAGGCCTCACTAAGAAACTGAGGCTGGCCACAAACCTGGATCCTCCTGTCTCAGCCTCCCAAGTACTGGGATTACAAGTGTGCACCACCACGCCCGGCTCCAGAGGACCTTTCTTAATCAGCGTTGGTTTCCTCTTCTGCAAGGTGGCGCTCATATCCCCGACCTCCTTAGGTCATTTAACATTGAGCATGGGACTTGGCACCTCGGTGTCTAATAAATGGTTGCTGCTCCCGGCAGAATTATCACACACACACACACACACACACACACACACACACACACACACACTCACACACCACATCTAAAGCATGTGCCTGTAGTGCAGAGCAAGGTGTGGCGATGGCCCTCCCACGTGGCCAAACCCTGGCCTGCTGACACCTCATCACTGGCTCTGAGGTCTCCTTCACCTCCAGCGTTGGAGAGGGTGACAGGTGGGACATTATCCCTACGCACACCTTGGCATGTCAGTGCCAGGATGGAAAACGTTTAAGCTGAAACAGCCTGTGTGCTTTTTGTTTTTTTCTGGTACTGGGGATTGAACTCAGGGGCATTCTACCTCCGAGCTACACCCCCAGCCCTATTTTTTATTCTTTATTTTGAAACAGGGTCTCACTAAGTTGCGGAGTGCCTCACTAGATAGCTGAGGCTGGCCGCGCACCCGGATCCTCCCATCTCAGCCTCCCAAATGCTGGGATTACAAGCGTGCACCACCACGCCCGGCTGCCTGTGTGCTTTTCATCCTACTTCCTCGCAACTTTTCCTCCTTGCAACCCATTCAAAGATACCTGGACTCATCACCACATCATGGGCTCCCGCAGAAGCCAAGGTGGCTTACACATCTGCAGCAACCGGCCTGCCGTGAGCGGTGGCATGGCTCTCCCTGTGCCCAGGCCGGGCAGGAGTCCGAGAGTACAGAAGCATCCTCTATGTGCTGCTCAGATAGCATCGCAGGTGCAGAGGCCACCAGACTCCGACAGAGCCAAGCCATTGTCCCTCACTGTCATCTCGAGCATGAGCTAGAGAGACGGCAACACCTTCACCACTTTTCCAGAAATGCAGTAATTTTGCCAGGTGAGAGGCCTGGACTTTGTGCTCCTACATCAGTCAGAAAATACCAAGCACCTGCTGTGCCCACAGAAGCCCACATGAGCCACGTGGCCATGACCCCGTGATAAAGTCCTCACTATTACCAACTTAGGACTCACTAAATCAAAGACTCGGCAATGGAGGGACATGCATATTCTCAAACAATTGCTCCTGGCGTACAACAGTAAAGCCGTGCGTCACTTTAGCTTATCTCTGAAGCACGGAAAGCAAGCGAGCGCAGCGCTGGGCCGCTGCGTCTCAGAACTCGTCAGATCCGAAGCCTCTCGAAGCTGGAGGGAGAGCAGGAGGCTGAAGCCCAGGAAAGGGTTAATGGGGTGAGCTTGCAGTTTTGAAAGCTGCCATCTTGTTCTGCTGGCTTGTTCTCCCTGGCCAAGGTTGCAGCGTCCCTGAGCTAAATTTAGAACAAACAAGCCTCTTATCTCCTCCCCAAGTAAAGTTAGGAGGCGTTGGTGCTGGATGCTGAGGCTCAAATGCCTTGGCCAGCCTCCCTCTCCTGCTGGGTCTCCACTTGCCTGGGGATGTCACGATCCCCAGCTTTGTGGCTGGACACATTGCATGGGCCCTGAGGACAGGAGGGATTTAAAAGGCCACCTGCATCACCTTCTATGAGGTGGCCAGAGGTGAGAGAGTCAGGGTGCTGGAAGATCGGGGCCCACCCACCCACAAGATGGCAATTCCATTGAAGGATTGAAATAGGTCAAAAGACATTGGTTCCCCAAGACCCAATTCTGACCAATCCTAAAAGAACAGGTGAGGATCTAAGTCAAGTTTAAAAGCCCACCTCCCAAGAGCTAGGATGGTTACTCTCTTCCAGGGACCCCTCCTCCCCCATGTAGGCGGAGCTATTTCTGTCTTCTTTCCTTGATTTTAAATACATTTTCCTATTTCTATACCTTTCATTAGTCCTTGGACTTCATCTGTCGAAGTCCGCTGGACAAGAAGCCAAGAAGAGAAACACCTTGTATCGCAAGGACAGGAGCAGCCTTTCGTCTAGGCTCGAAGGAGGCTTCCTTCAAATTCCCACACACACTCAGGATTCACACACACACACACACACACACACACACACACACACACACACACTCAGAAAGGAATTCTGGACTTGGGAAAGAGCCCAGGGCCCCTGGGTCTGGAATGCAGGGCCTTGAAATTCCCTGTTTGCTTTCTAGGTGTAATGCCTCAAACACTGCAATTCTCTCACCAGAGACTCCCGCCAATCCTCAGATCTACATGATGAGGTAGAAGAGAAGGAATAAAATTTAGGCAGAAAGGAGACGGATTGGGAAGGAAAGGAAAATGTGGCTTCATCTTAACAGAACTTGCTCATCCTTAAAGCAAGGCCCATGCATAACGGGCTGACTCCATATTGGAAATTCCTGAGGTGACTAAATCCTAAGAGCATCATTTTTTTTTTTCAGAGCTCCATTTGCTTCTCAAAAGGAAGTCACACCTATTGTAAGAAAGACCCCACATCCCTGACTTCCTGTCTCCACTCCTGGAGAGTCCTACCTAAAATGTTATCACTTTTTTTAAGACCCCAAGGGTGGAGGACTAGCATCCCATGCTGCCCCAGGTTCCCTATTCCCTGCCCTGGACCCCTGAGCCAGCCCCTCTCCAGGTGTGATATAAAAAGGATGAGGAGATCTCTCTCTCCTCCTTTCCTCTCCTCTCCTCTCCTCTCCTCTCCTCTCCTCTCCCCTCTCTCTCCTCTCTCTCTCTCTCTCCCCTCCTCTTCTCTATCTCTCTCTCTCTCTCTCTCTCTCTCTCTCTCTCTCTCTCTCTCTCTCTCTCCCAGCCATGCTCCTGGGGACGTCTGAGGTGACCTGTGTCCTTTCTGCTGTGTACCTGTGCCTTTCCCTTAAAATAAACCCCTGCCTTTGTCCCTACCTGGCGCATGTTGAAATTCTTTTCACCACGGAGGCCAAGAACCCACGAGAGGTACCGTGCTGCAAGTCTTGCTACATTGCTGAGGCTATCCTCGAATCTGCAATCCTCCTTCCGGCCTCCCAAGTACTGGGAGTACAAGCATGCGCCACCACTCCGGGCTTCTATTTATCCCTCTGAGGTATAGTCATTTTGCAGAAACTTAGTTCCACTGACTTCTCCTTATTCTGCAATGTTGGGTTGTCTTTCGCCCAGAGCCCAGGCCTGTGCACCTTCAGATGAATGCACGCCCCCCTACAACAAGCTCTGCACCTCGTCTGCACAGTAGCCGAGTGTCCTGGCAGGGCTGCGGCCCCCGGGGCCACAAAGGAAGCTCCACTCACCGGGTCTGAGGGGCACAGTCGTGGCTGGCTGGCACGTGCTGGATACGGCCTTCTTTCTGATTTCCAGACTTCAAGTAGCAGGACCTGATTTCCCCTGCAAAACCACAAAACGTTACCACAATCGATTGCGCCGCTGTTGGCAAAGGACGGGGTCCGCTTGCAGTATTTTCCAGTTAAGGGCGCTGGAAGGGTTTGGACTGTCTAAATAACGACTCAGGCCCTGAGTTCATTCTTTAGATTTCTTCATGGCATGAGAAGATGAACAACATTGGAAGAAACTACTATGGAACATTTTCTTTAACACACCTCCCCAGCAATATACTTAGATCTAAGTTTTGACTCCATAACTTAGTACTTAATTGCTTTCAATCGATGCATTGCTTTTGATTAATTTATTAGCGTATTTATACCATCTCTTAATTCACTTCTTATACATTCCCTTTGTGTGTTAACAGGATCTTGGCCAGGCTGTGTTGTTGTACTCATACACCTGGGTGTTATGCATAAAAAGAGGCTTATTAACCATGCTGTTTGATTGGTAGACCACAGGAGACCATCCCCAACTCTGAATATGCAGATTAGCCAGCTCCCTGGAGCAGCTGACTGGGTGTCAGCCTGTTAATGAGGAAATGCAAAGACTGGACTCATTTGCAGAGTTAAATTAGCTCCCCTGGAAGGTTCCAGGGTACTGAGGTGTGACAATCAGTCCTATCCTGGTGCAAAATCTCTTCCCCAGAGTCCTCAAAAGCTCCCTCCTCAGGCTGGGGGGAGGGGGGTGCAGGGGAAGCAGAATTCACCTGTCTGCTGGTGGCCCCAGCTCCAAGGTTCAGGAGGAGTTAAGGACAACCTAGTCCCACTGGAGGTTTTGATAGAAATACTACTGTGGTTCTTTATAACATAGGTCTCTTTGTGTTTCTGCAGCCAAGAAAGCACTGAAGACTATAAACTACTGAACCAGATAAGGGAACCGATAGCTTATCAGCCAAGCCAGGGTCCTTTTGAGAACCAAATAACAAGCTTTACTTATCACCGGGAAGGAACCCAGCCCAGAAAAAGTAGGACCTCAATCTCTTATCTATGGGACTTCGACCTGGCCACTTCAATTTTCTTTAAGCATACTATTTTAAATCCTTTTTATAAGAAGCATTGAAGCCAGGCATGGTGGCACAAGCCTGTTATTCCAGTACTTGGGAGGCTGAGACAGGAGGGTCACAGGCGTGAGGCCAGCCTCAGCAACTTAGAAGATTCTGTTTCAAAATAAAAAATAAATAGAAGGGCTGAGGGTTTAGCTCAAAGGTAGAATGCCTCTAGGTTCAGTCAGAAGGAGGAAGAAAAGGAGGAGGAGGAAGAGGAAGAGGAAGACCTTGAAAAAATGAATCAAGGTCAGACTTTCAACCTATATTTACTGGGAACTGGGTATTACAGGCACTGCCTTGCTAAAGTTTATAACCATGTGGGGGAAATGTCATGGATCAAATTATTATAAACATATAGTAATTACAGACTGCAATATCAGTAAATAAAGGAAAAAACAGAGTATTCAAGAAACAGATGCAACCAGTTAAGTCTTGGGGGGTCCAGGAATGGTTTTTCCAAACATCTTACCTTAGAATTCAGATGTGAACGACAGATAGCACATGGCAGGTGCAGAGGTCATGCAAAGGCTGAGGGCGGAGGAGCAGGCGGCGGCCAGGACTGTCTGCCTGCTCGGCCGTCCAGGCGGAACCCCGGGGAAGTCCCCCAGGTTTTTCTGACTCCAGACTCACCGTGCTCATCGATGAACACGTGCATGGCATCCGCAGACACCTCCTCTTGCACAGATGTCTCCGGCCCACTGAGGACTTGCAAGACCGAACTGTCTTGTTGGGAAGCTACCCTGTAGATGATCTGTCTCTGCCTGCTGCCCTGGAAACTTAACACACAGAAAAGTTTCAAACACAATTAGGAACTCCTCCTCAGCCTCCATAATGCCCTAAAAGCAGGATCCAGGAGACAAGGCTACGTGAACTGTTACCCTTACAGGGCTGCGGTCTTGGCTGACTGAGCAGGCACCAGGCCGGAGCTAGCGTGGTCTCGGCTTGGAGGCTCTGAGTTTCCTTGCCTGGAGTCCTGTCCGCAGGGCTTTTCACTGTCCGGGACCTCCTCTTTTTCCCCCTGGGATCCATGATCTGAAAAATATTACTGTACGTGTTAATAGAAGATGAAATAAGAAATGCGGAACCTTTTGGAAACGAACTCATGACAACAAATCAAAAGCAGAAAGAAAACCGAAATATCATATCACACACACACACACACACACACACACACACATATAAATATATAATTTGTGTATGTGCGTGGTACTAGGGATTGAACCTAGGGGTATTCTACCTCTGAATTATACCTCCACTCTAGCCCTATTTTTTTTGAAACAGGGTTTTACTAAGTTGCCGAGAGTCTCGCCAAGTTGCTGAGGCTGACTGGGAACCTGTCATCCTCCTGTCTGAGCCTCCCAAGAACTGGGATTACAGGTGCGTGCCACTGCACCTGCCTGGCTCAGTGCAATATAGTCAACTAGATTGTTATTATTGCAAATTTAGGTTGCTTCCATTTTTTTTTTAATGCTTAAGATAATTCTTCAGGTATCATCTTTACATACATTCATAATTCATTTCTTAAAATTTTTTGGAAGAGACCGAACTTGCAAAAAGACACTAACCAGACAACAGATAGAGGCACAGAACTCTGACCAACAGCCTATGGCAGCCAGTTGGGAAATCAGCCCATTGTCGCTGGTGACTAGCCCAGGAAGTCAGACCACTACACCAGCAAATAGTCCTAGAAGCCACATGAGACTCCAGTGGCCACCAGCCAACATCAAATCTCCAAGACTCATTAGCAACCGACAGAGTCCCTAACCTCTGTCTCTATGTTCAACTCAGAACCGACCACACTTCCTTAACCGATGCCACAGGATGCCCATGTCTAGTTGGTGTCTCCAGCTTCCCAGGCGGACGGCCTTGGTCCTGGGCCCACAGGACGCCTGCCTTCCCCATTCCCCAGAATAAAACCGTGACGCTCTGCCTGGCTATAAATTTCTGCCAAAACCAAATCCTGCTCTTCTCCCCGCAAGAAGAGAAACCTCCGCAGATGGCCTTAGCTTGTTCTTCGTGTACAATAAAGCGAAATGGAATAAAAACCCAAGCATGGTCTTAAAGGCTTTAGATGGTATGTGTTTTTCCACAGCCTTGAGTTTAAGGGTTTTCCTGAAGCCTGAAGATAACCCCCAAAATCCTCTCTCTGCAGGGCGACTCGGGCTGGAGAAAGAGCACTGCAGAGGGAGCTGGGCAACCGCAGCCCCTGATTTTACAATCAGGCCAAGCAAGATCAAGCCTTGTCCTAATGTCGAGAAGCACAGGGACTAACAAAGGTCCCCGGGGCTGCCAATGCCACCAGACACTGTCAAGCTCGGTTTTTTTGTTTGTTTGTTTGTTTGCTTGTTTTGTTTTTTGTTTTGCGGTATTGGAGATTGAATCCAGGAGCATTCTACCTCTGAGCTACACCCCCAGCCCAATTTTTTATATTATTATAATTATTTATTTTTTTGAAACAGGGCCTCACTAAGTAGCTGAGGCTAGCCATGAACCTGCGATCCTCCAGTCTCCGCCTCCCAGGTACTGGGATTACAAGCGTGTGCCAACATGCCCAGCTGTCAAGCTGTTGTATCCACACGTTGGGTTTTTATTTGCACACTGATTTTTTAATCTACATACTGGTTTATCTGCACACTGTTTTTATTTGCACATTGGGTTTTTAGGTGACAAGAACACGTTTTCCTTTAGGGACAGAAGCAGCGGCTAATCTTCATCTCCACCGTCTCAGGCACCGTGAAAGCTGCCTGATTTCCCCTTTGGCATCGACGGCCCCCAAAGACCAAGAGACTGTTTCGGTCCCCTCTTTCACCCTTCTATAAAACCCCCGTCCCTTCCTGAGAGGGACGTGCAGTCTGCTATGACCCTCTACGCTGCACTTTTACGCTCTGTCTGAGCCCCACACCTCCGCCTTCCCCTAGCACGTGTCCCGGTGCCCGCATCTCCTGGCTCGCCACCCAGTTTTCCAATGTAATCCTCTTCTCATTGAAGAAGACTGGCTGAAAAGTTTAGGAAGAGCAGAGGCTTGAACAACCAAATAAACCTTACACAAGGCCAGAGAAATAAGACGAAGCAGCTTAAACGGAACAAGTAGGGAAACTGCACACAGTTTCCTAATTGACTCCTCCCAGTACCTCTGTTAGAGGTGACAGCCGCTTTCTAGAATGCATCTCTTCTAGAGAGACATCGATTCAGGTTCTTGTCCTTGCAGTAAAACATCCTTGATTATTTACCTGGAAATAAATAGTCTTGGCCGGGTGTGGTGGCACAAACCTGTAATCTCAGTACTTGGGAGAATGAGACAGGAGTATTGCAGCCACTTAGCAAGACCCACAGCAACTTGGCAAGGTCCTTTTCCAAAATAAAATAAATAAATAAATAAAATAGGGCTGGGGGTGTAGCTCAGAGGCAGAATGTCCCTGGGTTCAATCCCCAGTATCATAAATAAATAAGTCAGGTGTGGTGGTGGTACACACTTGTAATCTTAGTACTTGGGAGGCTGAGGCAAGAGGATAGCAGGTCCAAGGACAGCCTCAGCAAATAGTGAGACTGTCATCAACCTAGGGAGACCCTGTTTCAAAAAATAAAAATAATATAGGGCTGGGGGGTGTAGCTCAGAGGTAGAATGTCCCTGGGTTTGACCCCCAGTACCACACACACACACATACACACACACACACACACACACACACACACACATACACACACACACACACACACACACACACACACACACATAGAAAGCAAGCAAGCAAGCAAGCAAGCAAGAAAGAAAGAAAGAAAGAAAGGCATAGGAGACCAGTTCAACACTACATTTCTCCTGTTTCAAAAAATAAAATAAGGCTAGGGGCATAGCTTGGAGATAGAATGCTCCTGGGTTCAATCCCTAGCACCACAAAAATAAATAGATAGATGATAGACAGACAGACAGACAGATAAATAAATAAAATAGTCTTGCCTTCTAGGAAGGCCAAAAATTCATTCTAATGCCTTCAGTTTCCTGGCAGAGTAAACCAATACAGGTGGAGCATGCCTAATCTGAAAATCCAAAATCCTAAGTGCTACAAAATCTGTAGCTTCTTGAGCAACCCACCACCACAAAAGGAAAATTCCATGCCTGACCTCATGCAACAGTTCACAGTCAAAACACAGGTGCACTAGAAACAGCACCCAAAGCTACCTTCAGGCTATGTATATGAGGTACACAGGGAATATACACGAATGTAAACACAAACTGAATTCCATAGTTAGACCTGGGTCTTATCCCCAAGATAGCTCATTGTGCAAACAATTAATACATAAAATAATAAAATCCCAAATCCCAAATGATCCGGTCCCAAGCATTTCGGAGAAGAGACACACAGTCTGTGTGCACACACATGCTCGTGACAGAGCATCTGACAAGAACTGAAGCCGGGCATGGTGGCCCACGCCTGTAATCCCAGTACTTGGGAGGCTGAGACAGGAGGATCTCAGGTTCAAGGCCAGCGTGCAGCAACTCAGCAAGACCCTGTTTCAATATAAAAATAAATAAATAAGGCCCCCAGCTTTATTTTATTTTTTTATTTTTTGAAACAGGAGAAATGTAGTCTTGAACTGGTCTCCTATGCCTTTCTTTCTTGCTTGTTTGCTTTCTATTTTTTATGGTACTGGGGATCAAAGCCAGGGGCAGTCTACATCTGAGCTATACCTCCCAGCCCTACATTATTTTTATTTTTTGAAATGGCTCAGAGGTAGACTGTCCCTGCGCTCTGTCAGAAGCGGGCTCAGGTAGAGTCGCACCTGCCGGAGCCCCGCCGTCTCCGCTCTGCTCTGCCGAGCCCTTGGGCGGGAGGGCCGGCCCCACCTTGGACGTGTTGATGGAATCTATCAGGGAGACGAACTCCAGGAAGCTGGATTCGTTTGGCATCTGCCCTTCCTTGGCCTCGAGGTCGGATTTGGAGGTCGGCATGGCCTTCTCCTTGTCGCCGGCCACTTCCGGGGAGCCTCGGCTCAGGAAGACGTCGGTGCCGCTGTCCACGCTGAGCACCCGGGCATGCCTCTTCTCGTGGCCGCTCTTGCAGGAGGAGGGGTCCAGGTTGAGCTGGCCTTCCCTGCCCCCCTCGGGCTCGGCGGCCGTGTGGGGAGTGAGGCCCGGAGCTCTTTCCCTCGCAGGCCTGGGACCAGGGCTGCCGTCCAGGGTGGCACTGGCCTGGTTGGGGGTTGCCTCCACCTTCAGCCTCTCTGGACTCCTTTCATTTCCGTCGTCCGGGGGACACGGGAGGCCTCGCCCTCTATCCTCCGACAGCTCAAGGGTGATCACAGGGACACTGACCTGCTCGGCGCTGGGGGGACCGGCCACCCCGGGGACAGCCGGCTCCCCGTCAGACCTGAGCCCGGCCCTGTCCACGCCCGTCACCCGCAGGTGGAGGGAGCTGTCCAGGTCCGTCATGGAGTTGGGGGTGCTGCTCATGGTGATGACGATCTTAATGGGTTCGTGCAGACTCAGCGGGTCCCCGGGCTGAGAGGTATCGATCAGCGTCACAGCTACCTCGCTGTCCGAGCAGTGCCCTTCCTGACTCAAGGGGAGGTCCATCTGGCAGGACGTGTCCCCCGGCTCCTCGGCAGGTTTGGCCACGACGGTGTGGCACTGGGGGCAGCTGCTGCTCAGGCTGTCCTGAGGCGACCTGCTTTGCTTGGGGACCGACCCCCGGGAGCAAGGCGCGGGCTCCGGAAGCAGGACGGACTTGACGCTGCCCCAGGGCTGGAAGAAGACGTCCGATTCTAGGAGGTCATACTGGGACAGAGACAGGTGTGGCGACTTCTTCCAGGGGCCTCTCTCCACCAAGCCGCCCTCAGATCGGTGGCGGGGTGGCCGCTGCCCCTGGCCTCCCTCCTCTCCTTTCCCGGAGACGACAGTTTCCGCAGCAGCCGGCTTCGCCTGTCTCACCGACCCAGGTGTGGCTTCCCGAGAAGCAGGTGCACCTTCCGTCTTGATGTCAGGGGCGGGGGGCGAGACTGGTGCTCCTGGCTGGTCTTCCAACAGAACGACACCTGCAATGCATGACACAGGGAACAGCGTCACCACTGAGATCCTAGAGGGAGGATTCACCATGGCAAAATCACAGGACTGAAAACAGTACCCGCACTAATGGAGCAGACGCTCATTTTTTTTCCAAGGTGGGGGAGGGTACTGAGGATTGAACCCAAGGATCTTCTACCTCTAAGCTACACCTCCAGCTCTTTATTTTTTTTTATTTTTATTTTTTGCGGTACTGGGGATTGAACACAGGGGCATTCTACCTCCGAGCTACACCCCCAGCCCTATTTTTTATTCTTTATTTTGAAACCGGGTCTCACTAAGTTGCGGAGTGCCTCACTAGGTAGCTGAGGTTGGCCGCGAACCCGGATCCTCCGGTCTCAGCCTCCCGCATGCTGGGATTATAAGCGTGCGTCACCACGCCTGGCTCACCCCCAGCTCTTTAAAAAAAAAAATTTTTTTTCATTTTGAAACAGGGTCCTGCTAAGTTGCTGAGGCTGCCCTCGAACCTGTGGTCTTCCTGTCTCAGCCTCCCAAGTACTGGGATCACAGATGTGCGCCACTGTGCCTGGCCCAAATCACTCTAATGGGTTGGGCGGCAGTAACTCTCGAGGTCCACACATGTTCCCAAGGTACAGCCTCTTTGCTAGTGTTTGCAAATCATAGGACATTAATCCATGCTCCAGTTTTGCAAAAAAGTAAACTTTTTCACATAAAAACACAAACCTTTTTTGTGTATGGCATTGGGGATTAAACCCAGGGGCATTCTACCTCTGATCTACACCTCCAGCCCTATTTTTTTTTTTTTTTTTTAATTTTGAAACAGGGTCTCACTAAGGTGCAAGGGTCTTGCTAAGTTGCAGAAGGTAGCTGTAAATCTGCAATCCTCCTGTCTCAGCTTCCCAAGCACTGGGATCACAGGCGTACGCCACCACGCCTGGGTCTCCTGTGATTTTTTTTAGTGTAAGTGCTGTAATAAAATGTGTCGATGGTAAATGTATCCCATTATATATCTATAATCACAAACCGTATGAAAATAATGGGCCAACAGTAGGAATGACAGCAAAATGTGATCAATAAATACAAACAGAGAGTAGACGTGAATACAAGTTCCAACGAAGAATTAACAAAAAGAAAAACTTAAGGAAAGGAAGTTCAAATCTAGCCCTGCTGTCTTAGGGACGGTCCTTATTTTTCAGTCAACTGACTGGCATTCTGTTTCATAAAACATTCTCCACTTCAGTGAGGATGACACAATGATAAAATATTAAAACGACCACAGCACTCTACCTTTGAGATCTTCCACGGTTTCCTGTGCAGGCAACTCCTAAACAAATAGAAAAACAAAAAATCAATGCGTGACTCAGCTCGGCATCCATTTGCGGGCACTCAGCGGCCACCCATCAATCAGCAGCTGCTGCCTTTCTAGACGGGGAGCAGGGGAGGGGAACTTCAGTGTCCATGCTCCTAAAGTGTTTACAAAGTGTGTGTGTTGGGGAGGGGAGCAGATGGCTACAAGAATGCATCCTACAAGATGACTGTACTGTACTGGGACAAAAGGGGTCTGCTAATTAAAAAGCAAAAAAAAAAAAAAAAAAAAAAGATGAGGAGCACTGCTATAAAATGTCCCTAAAGAGCTCATTTATTAGTGTTTGGAGTTGATGTAATTGAGTTGGGAGGGTTGTAATCCCAGCAGAGGATAAATGTGTTGTAATGGATTTGTCTGGGTGGTGTCAGGTAGGCTGGTAGGGTGTGGCTGGGGTGGGTCTCTGGGGTGCTAATGGCCTTGGGGATTATATATATGGCTCCTCCTCCCCCTGCTCACCCTCTTGTTTCCGGCCTCCCACCACCGCCATGCCCTGAGATCCTCGGTCCCCAGGCTCAACATAGACTGAGCCTGAAACCCTAAGAAAATAAACCTTCTTTCCTCTAAGTGACGTGGTCAGTCTTTTAGAGAATAGCTGCAACAATGCTGACAGACACAAGCGCCTTATACTGTATTGAACAGAGCCTCAGAAACTTACTCTAGAAGCAAGACGATGTATTGACTTTCCGGGAGACAAGGGCAGCTTAATGTGGGAAGCATTCCATCCTGAGCGGAAGGCATGAGAAATGCAATGACTCCATGCCTGACAGGCTGGGGAGGGGAGAGGCGAGCAAGGATTGGTGCACAGCGGTTCTCTGGCACAAGGCGGCCAGCAGAGTGGGCTGGGGTGGGGGTGGGGGTGCTTTGAACAGATGACCGGGTGTTTTTCTGATGGTTTCCCCATGCACCTTTTGCCATTTGCACAGGCTAAGGTGCGACCCTTCACAGACACGAGGCCAGCAATAGAGCAGGGCTCTGTTCTTCCAGCTGTCCCCAGCAGGCTCCTATTCCCCAGGAAGTGACCCTGAGCAATGGGAAGAGGCAGAAACAGAAGAGAGGCCACTGACCGATTCCCCGGCGGAGGGCTGGGAGTGGAGGCTTGGCCCTCTGGAGCTGCAGCGGATCGGAGGCGTGAGGAGGCTTGCGGGCGTCTCTTCCTTCTTGCTGCTGTGAACCGGCCTGGCGTTGCTGATCAAAAGAGAAGCCAACGGCAGAAATGTCACCAGGTGCAAATGCGACATACTCTCTCCACAGTTGCCCCTGGAGTCCCTCCTGACACGTTCCTTATGCACAAATCTTTGTATATTTTTTTAAAATTTGGTGCATTGTAAATTTTTTTTTTTCGGTACCGAGGATTCAGATTTAACCCAGGGGCATTCTACCTCTGAGCTACCCCCGCCCCCAGTCCTATTTCTAAAAGTCAAAGGACTTTTAGGTAAGGTCCCATCAGTAACCAGTGACGCCCTCTTGATTATGAAAATTGATTTTATTCATAACAGAAAAAAAGTACATCCTTAAAAAAGTATAACCTTAATATATAAAAGTATATCCTTAAACATAAGCAAAGTGTATGCGTGTGTGTGTGTGTGTGTGTGTGTGTGTGTGTGTGTGTGTGTGTGTGTATCATACTGGTATACTTTCATCCACACCTAATAAGTGAGAAACGCCATCCTAACCAAAGCCCTGCCATGACAGCTGACACACGGTCAGGACGGTCACCTGGGGTTTTTGTGGTCCGAGGTGCGTTCGCGGCCAGCCCCTCGGTCTTTGCTGAGCTTCTCCTTCTTTGGGGCGGGCCGCTGCCGGACTGCTTCGCCTTGGTCGAACATGAGGTGTAGGCGGTAGCTGACGACTTTGATGACGGTGAAGAAGACGGTCACGGAGCTGCAGTAAAACAAGGCGGTGATGGTGGTCGGAGGAAAAGCCTGGCCGAGGAGGGAGAGAAGGCGGTGTTCACTTACAGGATTCTTTTTGTTTTAAATGTGGAAGCATTTGAGGGCTCTTTGTTGAGCATAAATCCAGCAAGATTTCAGGTTTTATTTGTTGGGTAATCATTCCTGGCTAACACATCTGAGAAAGAGCTGGGTCCTTTCACTTGTCTTTCGTGTTTCTCAGGTCTTGTGCGAGCTGCCATGAGGATTTACCCCTGACACGTGGGCAGGAGCCCACAGACACGTGTCAGAAGCAACTGCTGTCTTCTGTGAGCTGCTTCTCACAGCCTGGTCACATCTCCCCGTGCATCTGGTCTGAAAAGCCTATAAGACATTGTTCTGAGCTGGGAGGGGTGGTGCACACCTGTAATCCCAGTACTTGGGAGGCTGAGACATGAGAATCGCAAGTTCGAGGCCAGCCTTAGCAACTTAGCTAGACCCGGTTTCAAAATAAAAAATAATAATAAAAACTGGCTGAGGGTGTAGCTCAGAGGTAGAATGCCCCTGGGCTCAATCCCCAGTTACTGAAAAAGGAAGGAAGGAAGGAAGAGAGAGAGAGAGAGGAAAAAACATGTCCTTTCTTCCCAAAACACAAGCACCTTGTGAAGAACAGATCACAGAGACCCGGAGCATGCACAGGTCATGTCCCGCCCGCCCTCCCTGACCCTCCACTGAGTTGACCTCAGCAGGCCATGGATCCCCCTAGGAGCACAGGAGGTCACTGCTGCCAAAGGAGGAGGGACAATTCCAGCTATGACGAAGGTCCTCAGCACGCATGCCACGGTGACGGCCAGCTCAGTTCAGTCCAACGAGTAAAAGGAGGCCCAGGGCCCCTCACAATGTCCCTACTCTGTTGCACCCCACACACCACCCCTGGTCTCTCCCAGGACCATGGACTGTCACAGGCCTCTGTCCCTTCCTAAATTCCTATTTCTTGGGATGGAAACAGGGATACACAGGACGTCATGGATGACGTCACAACCAGCTTCGGTGAAGAGCGAGACCAAAGACGTCAAAGACTTGGGCTGGGTAGGACCCCAGCTGAGATTCTGGGTCCCCCCGCTGACTGTCTAGGTGACCTAGGGCAAACAACCCAACTGGATGATGACTCCTGACCTCAGCTGCTGACTCTACCACATGAAACTTGTTGTCCCTGTTTTACAGACGGGACAACTGAGGTGCGGGGAAGTGGGATGACTTGCCGGGATCATGCAACTGAGAAGTGGGAACCTGGGCTCGGTGTCTCTGGACTCTGGCAGACCAGTGGCAGGCCACCATGCTCGCACTGAGGAGCCCCACCCGAACCTCCCCGGTCGTCCTCTCCAGAGGATACACACGAGGCATGTCAAGATGGAAGTGTAAATAGCTCCAAAGGCTGATTTGTCCAAAAGAAAAATGAGGTTGATGATAGATCAAAGTCTCTTTGCAAACTATCTCAATGAGCTAAGGTTTTTAAGATATACATTTTTGTGCATTTCTTACAAACATATAAATCATCTGTAAATGCTAATGAATAATTCTTTTCCACATTACCAGACAGACCTAAATAAAATTCTAGGGCTGAGAAATGTTTGCCTCAATAATTAACAATAGCTGGCTTTTTTTTTTTTTTCTATTTTCTTTTGGTGTTGGGGATTGAATTCAAGGGATTCCACCTCTGAGCTATATCCCCAGCCCTTTTACTTTTTTCTTTTTGTTTTGAAACAGGGTCTCCACTAGCTTGCTGAGAGTCTCACTAGGTTGCTGAGGTGGTTCTCCACCCTACCTTCCTCCTGTCTCACTCTCCCAGGTAATGTGATCACAGGTGTGCGCCACCACACCTGGCTAATAATTAGCAACTAATAAAAACTTTATGTAAATGTCAAGGTCCCTAACTTAACTAAAATGGTGGATTCTTCCAACAGCAAAACTGTCTTGATTAAAGATGTTTAAACTGAAACTGTGCGAAACCCAGAAAGGTTCATGTTCAGGACACATTAAATAACAAAACTGTGAGTAAGTCCTTGCTATTAGTGAGTGGTCGGGCATCTTTTTTGGACCAAATTCTTATAAGTGGAGCAAGCCAAAAAAGATACTAGCAATCTTAGAAGTGCAGAAGAAGATATTTATGCTTCAAGACCAGAGATGAACAGAACTGGAGAGGGGAGGCTTTTTTTGTTTTGTTTTGTTTTTTTTTTGTTGTTGTTGGTTTTTTTTTTTTCTTTTTTTTTGCAGAACTGGGGATTGAACCCAGGGACATTCTGAGCTACACCTCCAGCCCTATTTTTTATGGAGAGCCTCACTATGTAGCTGAGGCTGGCCGCAAACCTGCTATCCTCCCGTCTCAGCCTCCTAAGTACTGGGATGACAAGCTGCACCACCACGCCCAGCCTCACTCACATACGGCTCTTCTATAATAGTTAAAGGCACACTGGCAGGAAGATAGAAAAAAATTGGTATAACTGTTTTGATCAAAAAAAAGTCCAATGCAAGAACAAAATCATTACAGTCTCAATCAGTGGTTTTTTTTTTTTTTTTTTTTTTTTTTTTTTTTTTTTTTTTTTTTTTTTTTTTTTTTTTTTTTTTTTTTTTTTTTTTTTTTTTTTTTTTTTTTTTTTTTTTTTTTTTTTTTTTTTTTTTTTTTTTTTTTTTTGGTTTTGTTTTGTTTTGCTTTACTTTCTAAAATCCTGAGATTTGGTAAAAAAAAAAAAATTAAAATATCACTAAAGAGGAACTTAACTAAAGATAACTTCCTATTTACAAAAATAAGAAACAAATCAAGCTATTGAATGAAGCATGAGTTGAAAGAAATTAAGGGCTCTGGTCACATGTATATGTCAAGTGTTAAATGAAGTTTGTGTGCATAGGAAAAACGTCTGTAGCAAACAGAATAAATGTTGCTGTGGCCCTTGCTGAGTCCTGAGACAGCAGGTGCTTTTCTTACCAGGAATACTATATGTGTATTTGAAACACAATATATATTTAAAATAATATATACATATTTGAAATAATATGTATTATAATACTATGTTATATAATATTGTATATTCAAATATATTTGAAATATATATATTTGAAATAACATGTACATATTTGAAATACTATATATTATAATACTATATATATATATATTTTTTTTTTGCGGTACTGGGGATTGAACTCAGGGGCATTCTACCTCCGAGCTACACCCCCAGCCCAATTTTTATTCTTTATTTTGAAACCGAGTCTCACTAAGTTGCGGAGTGCCTCACTGACTAGCTGAGGCTGGCCACGAACCCGGATCCTCCGGTCTCAGCCTCCCGAATGCTGGGATTATAAGCGTGTGCCACCACGCCCGGCTTTATATATGTTATACTATATGTTTGAAATACTATATGTATTACAATACTATATATATTAAAATAGTATATATGTTTGAAATACTATATATATTACAATACTATATATTATAATACTATATATGTTTGAAATACTATATCTATTTTAAATATTATATATACTATGCACGATGTGTATTTTAAATACTATATATTATAATATTAAATACATATTTAAATACCATATATATATATATATATATATATATATATATATATATATATATCTACAGGCATGCAATATAATGCTGGCTGCAACAGAAGGAGATGGGCCAGTTCACTGAACATGAGATTGTCACTAACCAGATGCAGGATCCTCTGTAAAGTACAACAAAGAAAACCACGATAAACAAAACCAAACTCCATGCCCTCAAAAAGCTGATGATCTAGGTAAGGTAAAGGTAGAACTAAGTCGTGCTCCAATAAATACGTACAAGGTAGAATTTGAAAAGTGCAGTAACACTAACAGTACATGTAGGGTGGTACAGCAGCAACAGAGAACTAAAGTCTAGCTGCCTGAAACCAGAGAAGACGAGACAGAAAGAGACGGCCGCCCCACTGGGCTTTGCAGGACAGAGAGATTTTGGAAAGCGAGAAAGCAGAACGAAGGTGCCATTGAACACACCGTGTGTCAGGCACAGAGACGCGTCCGCTCCACTAGCCCACCCGGTCCTCGCCCGCGCCAGGAGGGAGGTGCTGCCACTGCCCCTCGGTGCCAACAGGAGGCTCGAGTCTGGGGCAGCTCGCTGGCTCCTGTCTGCACGGGGAGCAAGCAGCAGAAGCAGGATTTGAATCCAGACCCAGGCTCCTCGTGACTCTCTCAAGCTCCCTTCCAGGCAAAGAGAAAGCACTGAGGCCACAGGCTGAGGGAATTTGCAGCACGATGTCACAGAAGGAGAGCCTGCCTTGATGGAAAGGCGGCTTTTGTAATGATGCTTTTTTGCATATACTACTATTTAATTTTCCTGAGAAGTGAAATTATCACATCCACTTTGACAATGAGAAAACCAAGGGTCAGATCAGTCCCAAATCAGGCTGAACCCCTAATAAGTAGCAGAAAAGAGCAGTAAGCCCAGGACCGAGTCCTTACGTGTACTACCTTGTCTAATCCCCTAAACAACCAGCTAAACACAGCACTGTTGATTTTCTCACTTGACAGAGGAGAAAATGAAACAGCAAACTAGGTAACTTTCCCCCAAGGTCACAGAACTCCTAAGAGATGGATTCAAATTTGAACCCAGGCAGCCAGCCTTCAGAGCCAGAATTCTGAGTCTGGACAAACAGCCAGTAAGAGAGCAAAGGGGCCCCAAGCCACAGACAGTCCCAAACGTCGAACTCAGGACCTGCCAGCCATTACCAAACCCACTGACGGTTTTAACTGTGGGGAAGATGAGCAAATCGAGTTTGAGACAGAAAGTCCTTGGCCAGACATATCAAAATCAGTTCTTGACACATAAAGTTTTAATGGCGTGCAGCTTTTCAAGCAAGGTTCACCATGGCTTCAGTTAGGTAGATGTCATGTACCTAAGCCTGTCAAACCCTGCCAAAACCTCAGCAGGAAGTGGAAAATGCAGTTCCAAATAAAATGCAATATATCTATATCTATATCTATCTATCTATGTATATATATATATATATTTTTTTTTCTGTTATCATTTTCCTACAGGTTGTGGAAATTCCTAGTGTGGTGGAAATTGCAAGGTGAGGAAATAATCGTGGAACCTGCCTTCTTAAAGCAAATGGGAGATGGCAGGTCAGCGGGATCCACATCTGAAGCAGGTCTGCTTTGGGCATTTCCTTTTGCCTTCTGGTTCCCACAGACAACGTTTTATACCAGACCCACAGCCCCAGGCTAACTAGCCACCAGACCTGGGGTTCTGCACCTACAAAATAGGTTTGGCATTCCAAAGTCCTGCCCTTTTCTTTCCTTTCCTGCGGCCCCCTCCCCTACCCCTGCGTGTCCTCTGTCCCAGATTCCCATGCCCTTCTGGCTCACACCGTGAAGAATCACGACTCCCAGCTCCCTTTCCATCCTGAGGCTGTCGGGGTCTGCGGCTCCCCCCCCTCCTCCCTCCGCCCTGAGCTCCTCCTGGACAGAGGGACAGACGGGGCTCACCAAGTGCAGAGCCAGAGGTAGCAGCAGCAGGAACAACCACAGGTAGAGGTGGCAGCTGTTGGTGAACTTGCTCTGCTCGGGGTCGTGGTACCAGCCCCCGGTGAGCGCGGCCCACACGCCCTGCCGGAGCAGCTGCAGTACCTGGGACACCATGCTGGCGGCGGTGCCCTGCGCCGGCCGGTCCCGGGAAGTCCTTGGGCTTAAGACGCGCGCTCCTCAGGCGTGACCCCGCCGCCGCCACCGCCGCCTCCCTCCCCGGGACTGAAGCTCGAGCTGCTCCTCAGCCGGGACCTGCGGACCGCGGCGCCGGAACCGGCTGCTGCCGCTGCGCAGGGAGGCGCCATGTCCGAGGGAGGAAAGATTTTCCCATCGTGCTCCGCGGCGGCAGTCCAGAGGATGCTCCGAGGCTCCTCCCCGCGCCCGCGCCGTCCCTACGTAGACCTTCTGTGGCGACTCCGCTTCTCTTCAGGCCTCTGTTCTTTTGCCTCTGCGAATCAACGTCCCTCCTCCCTGGTCCTCCTAAGAATGGGCCTAAATATCAAAATTGTCCTCAGGCAGAAGGGACAGACCGGGACGTGTTTCTTGGTCTTGACTTTCTTCTGCACCATAAGCTTTACCCAACCTGGAGATCCGGCCACACAGCACTTAACATAATCTCCGCGGAGCACCGTCTGCCCAGCTCCGTTCCCTCGGAGGTCGCTCAGTTCAAGTTCTACCCTTTCCACCTTGATTTTTTCCCCCCAGGTACTGGGGATTGAACGCAGGGGGACATTCTACCTCCAAGCGCCACCCCTAGCCCTATTTTTTATTCTTCATTTTGAAACAGGGTCTCACTAAGTTGTGGAGGGCTTCACTAAGTAGCTGAGGCTGGCTGTGAACCCTGATCCTCCTGTCTCAGCCTCCCAAATACTGGGATTACTACCGTGTGCCATCACGCCTGACCATCCACCTTGATTTTAACCCCTCTACTTCCTGGTTAACCGACTTGGCACAGGAGGCCCCTTGGTCTTTTTATATATTCCCTGGAACTGAATTCCAAGCAATACCGGACTATTTAATTAAGTCTTTATTTACCCAGTAGATTGAAAGACACACACTACATAAAATCATTGAGCTAATAAGCTTTAAGCTTTTTTCTTTCCCAGTACTGGAGATTGAACCCAGGATCATTTTACCTCTGAGCTACACCCCCAGCCCTATTTATTTATTTATTTTTTTATTCTTGAAACAGGGTCTCACTAAGTTACTGAAAGTCTCACTATGTTGCCAAGAGTCTCACTAGGTTGCTGAGGCTGGTCTCGAACCTGTGATCCTCTTGTCTCGGCCTCCCAAGTACTAGGATTATAGGTGAGCACCACCATGCCTCACTTATATATGTTAAGCTTTGCATTAGATACACTTTAGATTCTACACTTAGAGCAAATTTTGGAAAGGGAGGAATTTAAAAAAGAGAGACTTGTCTTCCTTAGGAATGAGCAGACCAAGTCCTGTGTGGTTGGGACCCCAAACACTCCTGCCTTGCTCTGTGTTTATCCCAAGTGTCCAGACACAGCGCCCCTCTCTGGTCCAGGTGCCTGCCTGCGCCCTGGCCTGTGGCTGCACTGCTCAGGTGGCCATGATCTGGACCAGCAAAGGCATACAAACTCTTCCTGTGTGGAGTAAGAGGAGAGGGTCCAGGGTGTGGGAAGGCCCCTAGTCACAGCGAAAGAATCTCAGGGGGTCTGCCTTCAGCCTGCACCACCGTCAGCCTAGTATTGATCTGCAGCAAAGACTAGCTGAGATACAGTGCTGCTGCTTGCTGGACTGGAGGAGCAGTTTGCTCCAAGACACAGAGGGTGTTTGGTGTTTGCACGTCCCTCCCAGCCTGCAACGCCAGCTGCACTCTCAATGCTTAATGAGCATTTAGTGGGCCCAGCACCCCCAATGAAGACCCACACAACAGACTCCCCTTCCTGTGCACAGATACGGAGGACCGGCCCTGCAACGTGTCTATCCCTGCCCTGAGAAAGTTGCTCATCTGTCCTGAGTCATCGAGTATCCACTGAGCACGTTTTATCAGCCAGGCACTTAGATGGAGACGGCAAATATAAATAAAATATCATCTCTGCCATGAAGGAGTTCACAAGCTATAAGAGGAGACGGGAAAATTACTTGCAATAAAATGCGCTGCGTGCTGTAACGGGAATGGGCATTTGTATCCAGATATATGGAAATGACAGAGCACTGAAAAGGAGACACAGGAGGGGAGGGGAATTAAGGCTGAGCATTAACTCTCCAGGTACATAAACGTGAGCAGCTTGCTAGGCAGATACGTGTGGGGAAAGAGAAGCGAGGCAAGGTGGGGGAACTGTCAGGACAGTCTACCAGGCGCAGAAGGTAGGACTGGAAGGGGGTGGAACAGGAGGAGAGGAGTTCCAGAGACACACAGATGGTGGCGCACGCTTGTCATCCCAGTACTTGGGAGGCTGAGACATGAGGATCGCCAGGTTCTCGACCAGCCTCAGCAACTTGGTGAGGCACTCTGCAACTTAGTGACGCTGTTTCAAAATTAATAAAATAAAATAGGGCTGTGTAGTTCAGAGGTAGAATGCCCCGGGGTTCAAGCCCCAGTATGAGAGAGAGGGGGGCAGGGGGACCTACATGTGGCAGGCAGAAGTCAGGCTCTTGGGCCATTCAAAGTTCTTCCTGCCTTTTCCTCGACTGTGGACACACACTGGAAGACTTCAGGCTGGAAGGTGACAGAGAACAGAGGGGATTCTGAGCACCAGAACCAGTTGGAAGGGACATAATATCGGATATGACTTATGGCTTAGATATGACTTATGGCTTAGAGATCAATTCAGTGTGGTGGTTAAGGGAACCTGTATGTAAACACAGCATGGGGTTGGGGTGACTTTGCCTATAATTAGTCAAACTATGGGAAAATGGCAACTCTGAATTTGAGTTGCCTGGGGGCGCTGGGGGGTGCCAGGAAGGGCATGTTTCTGGAGCTTAGGCAGGATCCTGATAGAGACAGGGACGTGGGAGAGATTCGCAGATAGGCTTGTGAAATGGAACAGTGGGGCCCCGGAAAGGCAGGCAACAGCCAACAGCCCCACGGATTGCGATGTCTAAACAGGCAGACAGACCCATGACCCTTCACCCTCCGCCACTGGCGAATCTCACTTAAGGTCGGATAATGGCCGAGAAACCCCAGTGAAGTGATGGAGGAGCCCACGGGGAGCACGGTGGCAGTGGGAAGGGAGGACTCATGAAGGAAACACTCCCGCTGATGTCATGTACGATGTGGAATTACCAAGGCCAGTCTCAACATCCTGCGAGGGGAAGGGCGGGAGCGGGAGGGAGCCGGGGGACGCTCTCCAAGTGCTGAACAGGTCCCACTCTGAACTACATGATGAGGTGAGGCTACTGTGCACCAATAAAAGTGTATTTACAAAAAAAAAAGAGTTTAAAATGCACAAATGGGAGGGTTGGAATGTAGCTCGGTGGTAAAGCATTTATTTGCCTTGCAAGTGCAACATCCTGGGTTCGATCCCCAGTGCCATAAAATAATAATAATAATAATAATAATAATAATAATAATAATAATAATAATAATAATGCACAGATGAGAGAGAAAGAAGAAAGGAGAGGAAGAAGGATATTACCAAGTACCCAGAAGAGCAATTCAAGAAAGAACTTCAGATTAGTCTGTTTTTTTTTTTTTTTTTTGGTGTCACCTTAACAGCTGGATCTTGAGCAAGGCTCGGTCTGCTGGAGTACTGCAAGGCAGACGATTCCAAAAGAAGGAATGCATGCATATCTCACTTTGCATTGTTATATGCTGGAAATTTGGGGTGCTTTGGGTTCTGCTTTGACATTAATTATAAAGGAAAATTTCTTAGAAACACAAGATGGCTGGATGGATTATGATTCCTCAATATTAGCTGAAAAAGCAGTGCCTCAGAACGGACTGTAGGATACTCATTAACTTTTTACAAACATCAGGAAATGGGCTCTGCAAGCTTAGTTACTAAACAGTCTTATGTTCCCTATCAGCACACAGGTTAGAAACAAATAAATAAGCCAAAGAAACTTAGGTCTACTATTTTATTTATGAGGGATGGAGACAGGAGAGACAGAGACAGGAGGGTCAGAGACATGAGGGACAGGGGCAGGAGGGATGGGGACAGGAGGGATGGGGACAGGAGGGACAGGGGCAGGAGGGACAGGGGCAGGAGGGACAGGGGCAGGAGGGGCAGGGGCAGGGGTCCTACCCACCCTGCAAAAGCCACAGGTCCAGCAAGGGCGTTGTGTGGTGATGGGTTTCTCACAAAGCACCCCAGAAAAAAGTGGGGGGTGAGCAGA
Organism: Graphiurus murinus; assembly: GCA_004027655.1. Lineage (NCBI taxonomy): Eukaryota > Metazoa > Chordata > Mammalia > Rodentia > Gliridae > Graphiurus > Graphiurus murinus. Next base: position 228,733 of record PVLC010000167.1, read on the forward strand.
CATGGTGGGCTAGCCCCCAGCCAGCAGTTGTGAAGCAGGATGGAACTAAAGATGAGATTGTGCTAGAGAAAACTCTACTATGTAGAATACTAACCCTTTACTCCAAGATAATTGCTGTTTTCCCAAACGTGCTTAGCTCTGCCTAAGCATGAACATGTAATGTAAGTAACCACATTTGATAAGCCAAACAGTCAATTCCGATGTAGAAACTGTGGTTACTAGACAAGGAAGGAGGAGGAGGAGGAGGGAACAGGACAGGGAGGGCAGCTCTAAAGGAGAAACAAACAAAAGGCAAAGCGGCCTTTACTGATCTTCACCACCAGGTGGCGCGAGAACACCGCTTAAATGGAGCAAAAGCGAGGCCGGGATTGGTGTTGGAAAGGAAGGTCGGGTCCTAAACTTGGTGAATTCAAAACTCCAGAAACCCATTCTCTGCAAAAGGACAGCTCTGCATTCTGCCTAATTAGTTTGGTCACATCTTGTGAAGGTTGCTGTCCATTTTGGGTGTGTTTTCTGAGATATTACTACTTACTTTTTAGAGTTTTTTTTTTCCTTAGCTTTCTATACAGTTAGTGTTCCTAAAGAACAGAATAGAAAAGTTGGAACCAAAGGAATTTTGAGTTATAATTAAAGAACATTTGCAGAAGTAAAAGGGGGCTTTACATAAACATTAAAAATTGCACTATGCCCCCATCCCCAAAGTGACAAATTCATTTAACCTTGAGATACTTCTGTAATCCTGGGGTAAAGAGGTGGTAAGCTTACTCCCCCTCCCCCCCCCCAAAAAATTGGAAATATAGGCAGAGAAACTAGAATGAGCTGTTATAGTTTCTAAATGGACCAAAGTCATAGGTGAAACTGGAAATTATCTACCCAAGAGAAACTATTTAACCTCAGTAAGACAAGGGTGATCTGTTGCTTTATTTATTTATTTTTGTACCGGGAATTGAGCCCAGGGGCATTCTATCTCCAAGACACACCTCCAGCTCTATTTTATTTCAGAAGAGCGCCTCACTAGGTTGAAGAAAGTCTCATTACTTGCTGAGGCTATCCTCGAACCTACGATCCTCCTGTCTCAGCCTCCCAAGTACAGGGGCTACAGGCAAGGGCCACCACGCCAGCTCTATATAGACTTTTCAGGTGAGGAGTTAGAGCAAAAGGTCAAGGGCTCTGCAAAGGTCTGTGGGAGACATTTGACTATTCTTTCATGTCCTCATTGGGTTTAAAGAAGTTGCACCCCGCCCCCCCCCCCAAGAGGTAGATGTGATATACAGGAGAACCATGCTTTTCATAGAACAAGTATGATTGAGAAGAAGGAGAAGGAGGAGAAAAAAGGAGGAAGAGGGAGAGGGGAGAAGGAAAAGGAGGAGAAGCAGGAGGAGGAGGAGAAGAAGAAGAAGAAATAATAATAATAATAATAATAATAATAATAATAATAATAATAGGAAGGTAGTGATGATCACAGTGGTAGCAGCCCTGCACAGTAACTCTGTGCAGAGCAGAAATACCACAGCTGGGTAAACAGGGAGTACGGCCAGCTTTGGGCCCTTGATAAAAAGCAGACAAAGCCAGTATGAACCCGCCTTTCCCCGGCTTCTGCACTCCGGTTGTGGGAGGGTGCCTTGTTCTTTGTAGAAGTCATCTTTGCCCTCTGTGACCTCTGTTTACGATTTCTAGCAGGTTGTGAAGAATTAGTCCTTGTGTTCGGAAAGCCCAGCAAATTGTGAGCAAAATAAAAGGAGTGTTGATAGTGTGCCCGTCCGTCCTGAGGGCGGGATGGTGGCCTTCCCATCTCGGGCCCAAGGCCGCGGGCTGGGCAGTCTCGTTTCAGAAGCGGTATCTTCCAGGGTTGAGGACAGCCTGTGGGAGCACTCGGGCTTCGACATTGTCTCCGTCTTCCATGAAGCGGTTCATTGTGCACTTCCTGGCTGTGATCTGTAACTCTAGGAACGGATAGGCTGCGCTCCAGCCTTGTCCAGTGATTAAAAGTGACAGAAATCCTACAACTCACGCTTCCCCTGTCGGAGGCTAACACCCTGAGACTCCACGGTAACCTGACACACTGGCGGGATTCAAAGCTTCAACGCAAACCAACAGAGGCCGCTAAATGTTAACGTCTTGCTGTATTACAGTGGTGTTTTGTGGTGTTTTGTTTAATTGTGTGTGTGTGTGTGTGTGTGTGTGTGTGTGTGTGTGTATTACTGGGAATTGAAACCAGGAGCATTTTGTCTCTGAGCTACACCCCTAGCCCTATTTTATTTATTTTGACCCAGGATCGGGCTAAGTTGCTGAGGCTGGCTGCGAACCTGAGATCCTCCTGTCTCAACCTCCCAAGTACTAGGATTACAGGGGTACACCAACACCACATCTTCAAATGCATTAAAATGAAGGCAGAAGACCAGACTCGAGATCAAAAGAACCCGTTTACAATCTCCAAGACATTCCAAAAAAAAAAAAAAAAAACCCTTCATGCTGTGTTGCATTTATAGTCATCCAACCCCTACTGGAGTCATGAGTCAGACCTTCAGAAGAAGTGAGAGCCGGAACCTCCCTCGTGATGTTTGCTCACTTAATCTTTCTCCAGATAATGGCTCCCCCAAATCCCTCATCTCCTGCAAGCCTTTGCCCAGACCTCTCCCCCTCAGTGAGGTCAGCCTGCACACTCGCTTGAAATCCCCACTTCCCTGTTCCCTCGGCCTCCCAGCCTCATTCCTGACCCATTACTTCTTGTAATTCTTTTCTATTTTTGGACAGCGGTTATCAAATTCTAGGATACTAAGCAATGTACCAAATGTGTGTATTGGTCTCCTTTTCTCTCTACTCCCACTAAAAATACAAGCTGCGTGACGGCAGGGCACTCTGTCTCGTCCACCTTTATAAAACCTCAAGTACCTCGAGAGTCTCCAACAGGCAAGAATGCGTGCCCGTTCTCTCCTACCTCCATTACAAACCAAGCGGGGACATGCCAATAGCAAAGGGATGCCAGTTTTAGTTAGTCTCCTATAGGAATCCTCTAGTGTGCTCAGAAAGCATTATGTTAACCGGGTGTGGTGGCGCACGCTTGTAATCCCAGTACTTGGGAGGCTGAGACCAGAGGATCCGGGTTCGCGGCCAGCCTCAGCTACTTAGTGAGGCCCTCTGCAACTTAGTGAGACCCTGTTTCCAAATAAAGAATAAAACATAGGGCTGGGGGTATAGCTCGGAGGTAGAATCCCCCTGGGTTCCATCCCCAGGACTAAAAAAAAAAAAAAAAAAAGCGTTATGTTTTTAGACATGAAGCTGGGAAAACCTTGTAATGTCACCATTCCAACTTTTATTTTATTTATTTATTTATTTATTTATTTATTTATTTATTTATTTATTTAATACTGAGGATTGAACTGAGGGGCATTCCACTTCTGAGCTATACCCCCAGCCCTTTTTGACTTTTAATTTTGAAACAGGGTCTCACTAAGTTTCTGGGGGTCTCACTAAGTTGCTAGGGGTTTCACTAAGTTGCTGGGGGTCTCACTAAATTTCTGGTGGTCTCACTAAGTTGTTGAGGGATCTCATTAAGTTGCTGGAGGGGGTCACACTAAGTTACCTCCAGCCTGCTAGCCTCCTGTCTTAGCCTCCAAAGTACTGGAATTACAGGTGTGTGCCACTACACCCAGCCCAACTTTTAATTCTGATTATCCCATAGGGATAGTTTACATTTTTTTGTTGGAAGAATGAAACTGATCCTTGGGATAGGAAAAGATGGCAAAAGTAAGCGAAAAGAGGGAAAAGGTATTCTACTGAGTGTTCCATGAACAATAACTAATATATATATATATATATATACATATATATATATATATTTTTTTTTTTTTTGTAGTACTGGGGACTCAACCTAGGGGTATTCTGCCTCCGAGCTACACCCCCAGTCCCATTTTTTATTCTTCATTTTGAAACAGGATCTCACTAAGTTGCAGAGGGCCTCACTAAGTAGCTGAGGCTAGCCTCGAACCTGGATTCTCCCGTCTCAGCCTCCCAAATGCTGGGATTACAAGCGTGTGTCACCACACCTGGCTAACAACTAATATTAAGATAACAGCTTATCGGTTATGAGCGCTAGTTATGCGCTACGCTTCAACACACCAGCTCAGTGAATACTCAAAACACCACCCCTGTGTGGACACTTGTTTGCTGTCACGTACAAGGGAGCAGACTGGGGAACAAAGACTGGGTTTCATGCCACAAATAAAGACGGAGCTGAGGCTGGACCCCAGGTGGCTGGCAGCTCCTGCCCAATTTCTCCTAGTGATACCACCTTGTATAATTAAAGAACAACATATACATATATGCACTTATAGAACAATATATATGTTTATTATATATAATTATAGAACAATATATATTTGTTATATACATAATAAAGCCCAATGACCTTATAATATATATATTACAATTATATATAATAAAGTCCAATGACCTTGTTATATATTACAATTATAATAATATAATAAAATCCAATGACCTTATTATATATTACAATTATATATATATATAATAAAGTCCAATAACCTTATTTCTCACTATTTCTACATACATTCGTGTGTGTGTGTGTGTGTGTGTGTGTGTGCGTATTTTACCACATGCAAACTCATGTCACCACGATGTGTAAGGTATAGAAAGCTCCTTCTTGCAGACCGCTCATGCTGTTCCCTGAGACCCAAAGCCATCTCCCTCCTGGCCACCACTGGCCTTTTCTATGGAAAAAGAAGCTCAAGTCGCTTCCAGCTAAGAGTAGATGTTCCTTGCTACCACGTTGAAACCCAGAGGTCAGCTGCAATGGGGAATCGGAAGCCGTGACCAATGACCACTTCTAAGGAACCTCTCTGGCCCGGGTGCCATTTTTCGATCTCAAAATGACATTGGTTTCCTGACACCTGCTGCTTTGCTGAGCGTCACAGATCTCTGTGTATCATTTCGAATACCAAGAAACCGCTGTCACTCATAACCACCACCAACCCTACCAGGACGGCCTCCAGGGACTTCTGTGTTTGGGCAGCTGGTGCACTGGGTGCTCGGGACAGGACGGCGGCTGCAAGTTTCTGAAGTGCTGATTTCTGCTTGGAAGCTCCACTCTGAGCCTGGGCAACAAATACTGCCAGGCCAGTGGCTTTCCAAGGAGTAACACACTCACTTCCAAGAAAACGCCTTTAAGCGCCCAAGTTGGGATAGCTACGGTTTGTCCAGCAGTCTTTTTTCTTTTTTTCTTCTTCTTCTTCTTCTTTTTTTTTTTTTTTTTCTGGTGCCAGGGATTGAACTCAGGGGCATTCTACCTCCAAACTACAGCCTCAACCCTGTTTTGTTTGTATTATTATTGTTCTTCCATATTATTATTATTATCATGTGTGTTTTGCTGGGGATTGAACCCAGAGGTAAAATACCATCCGAAAAAGCTACAACCCCAACCCTGCTTTGTTTGTATTATTATTATTATTATATTATTATTATTATTGGTATTTATTATTATTACTATTATTATTGTTATTATTATTATCTCTCTTGCAAGCGCGCGTGTGTGTGTGTGTGTTTTGCTGGGAACTGACCCAGAAGTATTTTACTTCCAAGCTATACCCAACCCTGTTTTGTTTGTATTATTAGTATTGTTATTAGCGCGCGCGCGCGCACGTTTGTGTGTGTGTGCGTGTGTGTGTGTGTGTGTGAGAGAGAGAGAGAGAGAGAGAGAGAGAGAGAGAGATACTGGGGATTGAACCCAGAGGCATTCTTCTTCCAAGCTACACCCCCAGCCCTATCTTACTTTTTTTTTTTTTTAATTTGGAAACAGGGCCTCATGAAGTTGCTGATGATCTTGCCAAATTGCTGAGGATGGCTTTGAACCTAGGATCCTTCTGTCTCAGCCTCTCAAGTACTGAGATTACAGGCGGCCTGTGGTGCCACCACACCCGGCCTTCAGACATTCTTTCAAGTCTAAGCAGTGGTTCATGAAAAAGGCTGCAGGGACAGGTCAACCAGTGCTCTTTCTGAAACCAGCTTTTGCACCAGGTCGGCACCAGAGGCTTCCCCACTGTGTCCTGAAGAATATTAAGGGTCCGTGGATACTTTCTATTGTGTTGTCAATGACATTTAAAGTGGACCTGGGCCGGGTGTGGTGATGCACACCGGTAATCCCAGAACTTGGGAGGCTGAGACAGGAGGATCGCAGGTTAACAGCCAGCCTCAGCAATTTAGCAAGGCCTTCTGCAACTTGGTGAGACCCCGTTTCCAAATAAAATAGGGCTAGGGGTGTAGATCAGAGGTAGCATGCCCCTGGGTTCAATGCCCAGTACCATAATAAATAAGTGGGAGGAAGGAATGGAGGGAAGGAGGGAAGAGAGAAAGAGTGAGTCTGGCATTTCCTCTTTGCATCTGTGCAACACTGAACAATACTATTTTTTGGAGTCATTACTTGACACTTGCTACTCCACGTTGCAGCAAAGCAATCGCTCCCGGGTCTAGCCAGGAAGACAGACTGGACCTGCCTGGCCCCCTTGAAGGGTCTCAGGGCTCGCTGCTCGGTGTCCAGGGACCACACTACAAACGTCTGGGGTGATATTACAAGTGAAGTAGTGATTACTTCAAGGAAGATTTACAGAGGAAAAAAAAAAAAAAAAGTTCTTATGGGTCGTTTCTCCTCCCGAGAGCAACCCTGAAGAATCTAACTGTATTCCATATTTAAGGGGGGCATTTCCACGTCGCCACCTCCCTTTCGTGGACACTAACCGGCAGTCCTCGGAGTCTCATCCCTTTAAAAATATTAAAATGGAACAGGAGACCGCCGGCCCTTTGGCATCTGCGTCGGTGGACGACACCGGCCAGCGGGAGTTCCGGCTTCCAGGTCTACAACTCAGCCGGCCAGGTAGCCGCAGCACGCACAGTCCGGGTCTGGAACCGCGCTCCGCGGGTCCGGCAGCCTCTAGTGGGATGCCGGGACACCGCGCTCCTCGCCGAAGGACGCAGTTCTCCACTCGCCCCACCGCTCTTTAAAGAAGAGGACTCCCCCCCCCCCTTAGCCTAAACTTTCCCGACACCTCGCAGCTGCGCCCAGCTGGCTCCGCCCTGGGCCACGTGGGCGCCCCACACCTGGGTCCCGAGCGCGCGCGGCGGGGGCGCGGATGTAGGACCGCGGATGTAGGACCGCGGATCCGCGGGACAAACGGACCTGGAGCGCAAGGGCGGGCCCGGGAGGGGTACAGGCTGGAGCTGCTGACCCGGTGGGGCGGGTCCAGGGGAGCTAAAGGCGGGCCCGGGCTTCTGGGCGGGTCCAGCGCCCAGGATGGGTCGGAGAGAAGGGCGGGTGCGGAAGAAGGGCGGTCGGGGAGGCGGAGCGGCCCAGGGGCGGGGACCGACCCAGCCCAGCGGAAAAGACCTGGAGAGGGCGTGTCGGGCCAGGAGGCGGGGAGGACCTGGCGCCCGGGCTGCTGCCCGGGACTCCCGGACCGGAGGGCGGGGCGGGAGCTGGCTGGGGCGCGCGCAGCGGGCTGGCCACTGGCCCCGCGCCACCATGGAGAGACCGCGCGCGCGGCTGCGGGGACCGCTGCAGCAGCCCAGGCGGCCGGGCCGGAGCAGGGACCGAGGCCGAGCCTGCGGGTAGTGGACGCGACTTCGGCAGTCCGGATCCCCGCTCCTGTGCCTGCTGGGCCGCTCCGCCGGAGATGTGCGTCCCCGGCCACCCGGGAGGCTGAGCTGCGCCCACCCTGCCTGCGCCCTCGCGCCGCCCATGGCCCTCCGGGGCTCCGAGGGCGCGGGCGGCTCGCCGGGGTCCCCGGCTCGGGGCGCCCCTGGTGGCACCGCGTCCTGGCCATCCGGCTCCCCGGGCCCCGCGGGCGCGGAGCTCTGGGCCGCGCTGTACGACTACGACGCTCGCGGCGAGGACGAGCTGAGCTTACGGCGCGGGCAGCTGGTGCAGGTTCTGTCGCAGGACGCCGCGGTGTCGGGCGACGAGGGCTGGTGGGCCGGCCAGGTGCAGCGGCGCCTGGGTATCTTCCCCGCCAACTACCTGGCGCCGTGCCGGCCCGCGCCCGAGCCCGCGCCCGCGTCCCCGTCCCCGTCCCCGCCGCGCCCCGGCTCGCCCGTGCACGTGGACTTCGAGCGGCTGCAGCTCCAGGAGCTGATCGGGGCCGGCGGCTTCGGGCAGGTGTACCGCGCCACCTGGCAGGGCCAGGAGGTGGCGGTGAAGGCGGCGCGCTGCGACCCGGAGCAGGACGCGGCGGCGGCGGCCGAGAGCGTGCGGCGCGAGGCGCGGCTCTTCGCCATGCTGCGGCACCCCAACATCCTGGAGCTGCGCGGGGTGTGCCTGCGGCAGCCGCACCTGTGCCTGGTGCTGGAGTTCGCGCGCGGCGGGGCGCTCAACCGCGCGCTGGCGGCCGCTGACCCGCGCCGCATCCCCCCGCGCGTGCTGGTGGACTGGGCCGTGCAGATCGCGCGGGGCATGCTCTACCTGCACGAGGAGGCGGCCGTGCCCATCCTGCACCGCGACCTCAAGTCCAGCAACGGTGAGCGGGGCGAGGGGCGCGGGCTCTGGGGACCCGGGGTCAGGTGCCCAGAGGGTGGCCCCGGGCGCGGCCGAGCGCCAGGAGCGTCTCCCGTGCAAACCCTGGCTGCCTGCCTCCGAGGAGGTGACTCTGAGCTTGACTGGGTGCCGCTGGGCGCCTTCTTGAAAGGCACGGACCGGATTTATTTGTAGAGCAAACTTTATGCAAGTCTGTGTGTACCTGCTGGAGACCTCAGGGGCCAGTGAGGAGGGACGGAGGAAAGAGATGCATTCCTTCCTCCTGTGTCACAGAACGGATGCGTCCCTCGTGTGGTGTGTTTGCACAGGTTTTTGTTTGTTTTTGTGAGTGGTACTAGGGAGTTGAACCGAGGACGTTCTATCTCCGAGCTACATCCCCAGCCCTATTTTATTTATCTTATTGTTTATTTTTGTGGTACCTGGGATTGAACCCAAGGACATTCTGCCTCCGAGCTACATCCCCAGCCTTCTTTTCTTTTTAAATTTTATTTACCTTATCTTATTTTATATTTATTTATTTGCTTACTTACTTTTGTGGTACCTGGGATTGAACCCAAGGGCATTCTACCTCTGAGCTACATCCCAAGCCCTGTTTTATTTTATTTTATTATTTATTTTTGTGGTACCTGGAATTGAACCCGGGTCATTCTACCTCCGAGCTACATCCCCTAGCTCTATTTGTTTATTCTTTATTTTGAAACAGCGTCTCACTAAGTTGCTGAAAGTCCCCACTAAGTTGCTGAGGCTGGCCGTGAACCTGTGACCCTCCTCTCTCAGCCTCCCAAGTACCAGGATTATAGGCCTGCACCACCACAGCACTGAACAGGCATGGGGTTTTCTCCTACACATTTGAGTAGACCTGCAAACCAAGGCCTCTGTGGACTGTGAGGCCTGCTGGCCTTCACCATACCGGCCCATTCCCTTCCGATTCATGAGTGTCATATTAAAGTTGCTATTTTCCTAGAGTGTGTGTGTGTGTGTGTGTGTGTGTGTGTGTGTATGTGTGTGTTAAACCCATGGCATTGTGCTTGGTTAAGCACAAAGCACAGCCCCAGGCCCCGTATCCTCACACTTTAGATATAGTTTCATGTCCTTTTGACTTTCCAAAGATTTTTTTTTTTTTTTTCGTTCAGATATCTCTGTACATGAAAGCTGATTTTGTTACTGATTGAGTAGCTGCTTTTCTCCAGAAAGGAGCACTTGTTTTCGACATTATCCATTTTGGAGGGTTACCAACAAATTCGTGGTCCTAGCACAGGTCCTTGAATTCCCAGGGACCTGGCCTACACCGTGCACTTGGTTTATACATCAGGGTGAATTTCCAGCTGTCAGTTAAAACCCGACATAGGACCTCAATACCAGCCCTATTAAAGTTGGCTCTATAAAAGGGCTAATAGAATGGCTGTTTGAAGTTGCTCCTTGACCGCTGAAGATCACTTCATATTTCTAGACTGAAATGAAATCTCTTGGAAGATTAAAGGACACGGCAGCCAGAACCAGCATGGGCCAGCCACAGTTGCCTGCCTGGTAAAACCTGCTAGCACCGGCGCCGCCGCCCGTGCCCTCCAAGTGCAGAGAGGAGTAGCAAGAAGAAATGATAGACCTGTTGTGTGTTCCTCTTGATTTCTTTTTTTTCCTATCAAAGTCCTTCAGTTCCGAAACTTACTTGCAAATTACGAACGTAGCGTTTTCATTATAGGAATTGCAAGTACTTTGAGTGGTGTAGCTGTGTGTGAACATTGAATACTTCTAGGTTTCAATTTCTGACTCCATCCCTGTCCCCGAGTCTCTCAGAATTTAGATATCAGCCGTTTGGGCGGTGATATCAAGGTCTAACCACCTGTGACAGGGAGTAGCAGCAGTCCTGGTGTATTCGCAGCATTCTATTTGCACGGAGGGCTCTAGGAATATTTGCTTTTAGACTGTGTTAAGAGTAGCGACACAGCACGATTGTCAATGTACTCTCTGTAAATACTTCCTACTTGGTGGTCTACACCACCAATTTGTGTTCATTTCCTAAAAAGCGCTTTTAATGAGTGAAATGTGTAACTGCAGTCCTAGAAAAGCACCTCGTCCCTGTGTCCTGTGGAACCCTCTCCCCAGGGAAGTGCTGCAAGCCCTAGAGCTGGGAGTCTTCTGCAGAGCGGGGGGTTGCTCAGAGCAGCGGAGTTCTCATCCCCTGGGCGGCAACAGAAGAGTTAACTCTGTTTCTGGTCGGCCAATCACCAACAAGTGGCTTGAGTTGCATTGGTCCATGGACTGAAAAGTGAAGGAGCCTGCAGCTACTCCTTTTGCACCCCACCTGGGGGTTTTGTTGGGCTGCAGCAACTCCTGAGGTCCACACACCTTCCCAAGGTAGAGCCTATTTGCTAGTCTTTGCAAAGCATAGGATGTTGATCCTTGTTCCAGTTTTGCAAGAAAGTAAACTTTTTCACATAAAAATATGAACATGTGTGTGTGTGTGTGTGTGTTATTGGGGACTGAACACAGGGGCATGCTACCTCTGAGCTACATCCCCAGCCCTATTTTATTTTTTATTTTGAAACGGTCTAAGTTGTGGAAGGTCTCATTAAGTTGCAGAGGCTAGTCGTGAACTTGTGATCCTCCTATCTCAGCTTCCCAAGTACTGGGATTACAGGCATGCACCACCACTCCAGACTAAATAAAAACTTTTAAAAGACTCCTAATACTATGAAATAGTAAAAAGAAATACTACAGCCCTGGAATAATAATTATGACTGAATGGTTTTAGTTGATACCAGAAAAACTGATAAGAGTACTGAGGTCTGTGTATATAGTAGATGTTTTGCACTTTGAGGGTGATTGCATTCTGTTACTTAGTTGTTTTTAGTTTTTTAGTTTTGTTTTGTTTCTGCTTGTTTGTTCCCTTGGTACGGAGGATTGAACACCCAGGAGTGTTCTACCTCCAAGCTACACCCCCAGCCCTTTTTGTTTTTGTTTTGAAACAGGATCTTACTAAGTTGGTGAGGCTGGCTATGAACCTGTGATCCTGGGTCACAGCCTCCCAAGTACTCAGATTACAGGCAAGTGCCACCACGCCCAGCTTGCCACTTAGTTTTTGAAAGACTTTCCACTGGTAACATTTTGGAGTATTTTAACAAGGTTACCTGCAGTTTACATTGTTGCGCTGTTTAGGAGGCTTAGTTACCTAGTCACTGGCCAAGCCAAATATTTGTTGTAGCAGAGCCATTAGTATAGTTACACAATTACTCTAAAATGAAAAATTTGAATAGGGCTTTAGATGCGCAGATCACAGTGCCTAGCCCAGAGTCTGGTCCTGGCTGTCTGCTTTTGTCTGTTCACTGAATAAGTGTAGATGTTTTGGAATCAATTCCTTTACACTTGAGGAAGCTGTAATTTCTTGCTCAGACTTCTGAGTGGAGCAGATCCTCCGCTAGGGCATGTTTTGTTTGACCTTATTCATTATTTGCTAATGGTGGTAGTGAGTTAACGATAGTGTAAACGAGGCTTTTAAAAATCAATAGTGAGCTCTATTTTCACTCCGCATTAACAGAGCCTGTAGAAGACCACTTGGAACTAGGTAGTGGAAATTGATGTTTAAAGCAAATGTTTAAATTTGTCGAAGGAATTTATTGCTCTCAACGGATTTTCTTCCATCATTTCTAATGGGTTCAAATTTTTATCACACAGTTCAAGAAAGGTCTCTGATGTCGTAATAGCTAATGTATGGTTGTGATGGTATAAACAACTTTGTCCCTTTCTTAACCCAGACAAACGTGCAGATTCTTAAGTATCATTTAGGGTTTTTTTTTTTAGTTAATTAATTATTTGATTTATGTTTTTGGTACTGGGGCTTGACATTGAACCCAGGGACATTCTACCTCTGAGCTACAGCCCCAGCCCTACTTTCTTTTTTATTTTGAAACAGAGTCTCACTAGGTCGATGAGAATCTCACTACTTGCTAAGGCTGTCCTTAAACCTGCTATCCTCCTTTCTCAGTATCCCAAGTACTAGGATTAAAAGTGTGCACCACCATGCCTGGCTAGGGTTTTGTTTGTATTTCTTTTTCTTTTTCTTTTTTTTTTTTTTTAATGCCGGGCTCTGTAACTCCCAGGATACACCATAGGTTGAAAATACTTTGCTGAAGTCTATAAGTCTGAGCTAAAGAAAGATGCCAACCAGCTTAGGATTCCTGTGAAAAACGCCAGATTTGTTTATTTATTTATTTTTTGTGGTACTAGTGATTGAACCCAGGGGCATTCTACCTCGCAGCTACACCCCTAGTCCTATTTTTTATTCTTTATTTTGAATCAGGATCTCACTAAGTTGCAGAGGGCCTCACTAAGTAGCTGAGGCTGGCCATGATCCTGGATCTGCCAGTCTCAGCCTCCCAAGTACTGGGATTACAAATGTGCGCCACCACACCTGGCTAAAAATCACCAGTTTTTACACATGTATCCAGAGAGGAGGGGAAACTGTCAGCTGGAACTCCTTCAACTTTGTACCAGTCTCATCTGGGCTCCAGGGACATAGTATCAAGTCAGAGGACGAAGACAATATCCTTGAGACACCCTTGAGCCTCGCCCAGTGGATGGGACTGCAGTCAGGTCATGCAGATGCACGGGTTGTGTGTCTGTCAAGCTGAGGCAGGGTAGTCTGTGATGGCCTGGAGGACGGGCTGTCGCAGACAGGGAGGTGAAGCCACTCTGGGAATGGACCTGGAGGGGTCAGCACAGACCCAGGCCTGGGGAGTGGAAACAGCATCTCCATCTTCTCGTCAGAATCTCCAATAGGCTGGTCTAGTGGGGGAGTGCGGCAGCGGCCAGGCGGGCGTCTGGGTAGAGAGCAGGGCCAGGCAGGCGGGGTCAGACCTGCGGGCTCTCTCGGCCTCTTGGAAGGTCCTCGGCCTGGGCTCCTTGGAGCATTGTGTGCTGAGAAGTGGCAAGATCCAACTTCTGTTTTTATTCTATCTATCTATCTATCTATCTATCTATCTATCTATCTATCTATCTATCTAATCTATATATGGTTCTGGAGAATTGAACCCAGGGACATTCTACTTCTGAGCTACACTTTATTTATTATTATTATTATTATTATTATTATTATTATTATTATTATTATTATTGTCATTGTTATCATTATTTGTGGTACTGGGGATTGGACCCAGGGGCATTCTACCTCCGAGCTACACCCCCAGTCCTATTTTTTATTCTTTATTTTGAAACAGGGCCTAAGTAGCTGAGGCTGCCCGTGAACCCAGATCCTCCCATCTCAGCCTCCCAAGTACTGGGATTACAAGCGTGTGCCACCAGCCCAGCTTATTTTTCATTTTGAAACAAGGTCTCATTAAGTTGTGGAGGGCCTTGCTAATTTGCTGAGGCTGTCCTCGAACCTGCAATCCTCTAGTCTCAGCCTCCCAAGTACTGGGATTACAAGTGTGCACCAGCAACCCTGACTATAAAGTTAGATTTTTTTTTTTTTTTTTTTTTTTTTAGTGAAATGCAATTTGGAGCTCTAAGAAATTGTAAAATGAATCCTTTTTTTTTTTTTTTGCGGTACTGGGGATTGAACTCAGGGGCGTTCTACCTCCGAGCTATACCCCCAGCCCTATTTTTTTTTATTCTTTATTTTGAAACTGGGTCTCACTAAGCTACGGAGTGCCTCACTAGGTAGCTGAGGCTGGCCTTGAACCCGGATCCTCTGGTCTCAGCCTCCCAAATGCTGGGATTACAAGCGTGCGCCACCACGCCCGGCTATGAATCCATTTTTGTTAGCGTTTTTTTTGTTGTTGTTGTTTGTTTGTTTGTTTGTTTGAGTACAATGCACATAAAGGAACTGTTTGATAAAATTACAGCAAATATAATAGGTAAGTAAGATGTTAAACACTCATAAGAATCGTTTGGGAGGGCTATCAGTTATGGGGTTCTTAGTTAAAAATAAAAACATGTTCCCCCACCCCCCTCTTTGGTTTCTTTTACCAAGTAGCTTTGTAGGGCTGCTTCCTGTTGCAGGGCATACAGATAGAAAGAGATCAACGCAGATAACCTGCCTGTAACTGCAGACTTAAAGGTGCTTTGGAAACAAGATTGGTAGACAGTAGGTTTCTAGAGGAAGAACAGAAAAAGCTACTTCCCCTCCCCTTGCCACTCCTGCATAGGAAGTACTCACCGGCCTCTGATCCCAGGACTTGGGAGACTGAAACAGGAGGATCACAGGTTCAAACCCAGCCTCCGCAACTTAGTGAGACCCTGTTTCCAAATAAGCAAAAATAAACTAAAATAGGGCTGGGGGTATAGCTCGAAGGTAGAATGCCCCCGGGTTCAATCCCCAGCATCACTCACAAAAACAAACAAAAACCTATGCAAACACACCAGGAATTAATGTAGCATTCATGTACCAACCATATACACACATAAAATAAGCAGCCCATTTCTTATTTTTTATAGGGGTGGGGGGCAACTGATTAGCTCTAGAATATGCAGACTCTACCTATTGGTCATCTGTGTGGTCCTGATCAGGTAGGTGAAAGGAAAGAGGGGAGGGAGGGCTCCCTCCTCCCCATTTCTCAAGTCATCTGTAAGTTCCCCTTTCCCACTTTCCCACGCTAGCGTGTAAATGTCCCAATGTCCCCCTCCCAGCCCTGAGGTCAAGGGTCAGGGCCTGGTTTTCTGGCAGTCACACCTGGGTGTGAGCCGGTGTCCTGGCTAGCAGCCCTGTGACCCAGGGCAGTCACGCTGCACCTTGATAGGCGGTACAGTGGACTGAGTTCCTTGCTCGCTGATTGCCAGAGGTCTGTAGGGCAAACCTGCTGAAGTGTTTCTTAACCCTGCAGAGCCCAGGGGGTAAACCCTGGTACAGAAGCTCCGAGCTTCCCCGGGGGGAGGAGGGGAATACAAGCAGTTGGGAGCCGCCAGAAGCAAAGGCGGAGAAGGGGTTCTTGTGGGAGGAAACGCGTGTCTTGGTGGCCGGCGAGGATGTGTATGTGTGCTCTGGGTAGTGGGTGCTCACCTGGGAGCCATCGAGGGTCCTTGAGGGAGGGAGGGAGGCAGTGCGTGAACTGCCAAAGCTCTGGAAGATAAGAACCAAGTTCACACAGTCATTTGCTTTATGACTAGCCTGTCCAGAGATCAGAATAACAGCAATAAAAACATAAAATGACTTAGATGTGGGCCTGGGCCGTGACGCAAGTTGTTGATCTCTAGTGACTGAAACCTCATTTCTCAAATCACGATTTGAGGGCGTGATGGCGCACACTTGTAATCTCAGTACGTGGGAGGCTGAGACAGGAGGACCGCAGGTTCAAGGGCAGCCTCAGCAAGTAGTGAGACTCTCATCGACCTAGTGAGATCCTGTTTTAAAATAAAAATAAAATAGGGCTGGAGGTGTAGCTGGGAAGTAGAATGCCCCTGGGTCCAATTTCTAGTACCCATCAATCAATCAACCAATCAATCCATTAATTAATGAATTTTAAAAATCAATTTGTTTAGCAAGTGCCTCCAGAGATGTTTCCCTCTCTCTGTTGAATTAGAAAATACTGATTGGGTTTACTGTCAGGCTGAGAATTTTAACTCCAAATATCGGTGACTGTGACTGTCCCCAGCACCTCCAAGACAGATCAGAGGCTTCTGAAGGAGAAGTACCCCCCACAAAAGATTTTACTGGGCAGAGGGACCCCCAGGAGACTCTATGGGTCCCCTCCCTCCTCCCCAGTTGCTGTGATTTTAATTTTATAAATTCATCTGCTCCAAAGACTGCTTCTCCTTTGGTGGTTTTAACAGAAGCAGTGGTCACCCGTTATCTGGGGCCCCCAGCTGCGGGGCGCCACTCCTCACCCCATCCCTGTTCAGTGTGGCATCTTAGCTCTTAGCAGGTGCCACAGCTGCCCTGTTCCTGGGGGAGAAACCAGAACCAGGGATTTGCTGACCTGGTCAAAGCCGGTCGGCTGGGCAGAGGTCAGTGCCGAGGAGAGGACCCAGGACCTCTGCTCCCAGAACTTGACCTTCTGCCCTGTGTGTGTATCACTGCTGGATCGACAGTCTTGGAATATTTGTTTACGGGATTCCCCCAGAGAGCTTCAGGGTGTGCCAATGACAGCAATAGGTATTCACCCTATGAGGCATTTGAAACAAATTTTAAAAAATCAGTCAATAAAAAATAGCGATAGAATCATTATATGACAACATCGTGTGTGTGTGTGTGTGTGTGTGTGTGTGTGTGTGTGTGTGTGTGTGTGTTTGGTACTAGAGATTGAACCCAGGGGCATTCTACCTCTGAGCTCTACCCCCAGCTCTATTTTATTTTTTATTTGAAATAGGATCTCTCTAAGTTGCTGAGGCTGGCCTCAAACCTGGGATCCTCCTGTTTCCATCTCCCAAGTACTGGGATTACAGACACCTGGCTGACATCATTTTTTTTTTTTTTTTTTTTTTTTGCAATACTGGGGATTGAACCTAGGGGCATTCTACCTCTGAGCTACACCCCCAGCCCTATTTTTATTCTTTATTTTAAAACATGATCTCACTAAGTAGCTGAGGCTGGCCACGAACCTGCAATCTTCCTGTTTCAGCCTCCCAAGTACTGGGATTACAAGCATGCACCACCACGCCCGGCTCTGACATCACATTTTTAATTGGAAAATTCCCCCTCCCTCATAATTTCCGAAACTTACCACTTTTGAGGTGTACTTGAGTGACGGATGGATGGGTCACGTCGTCATTTGTGCTTTACCTGTTGACTTGTCAGGAACCCCAGGGGTCCTGGGGTTAGGGTTAGGGTTAGAGTTCTGAGCCCCTAGGCACAACTCCTTGGCTCTGTTAATGCAGAGAGGCGCCTTCCCCAGTGGCAGTCACCACGTCTTACGTGCGGCTCCAGCAGGGCTGTCCCATCATGCAGGTACCGGGGAAAGCGTGCCTGGCTAATCCTCGCATGTCCCTCTAGGAGAAGGCGCATGTGTAAGCATTTGTCCCTCTGCAATTGGGGGACGGTGTGGTGTCTGAGGTTTGATCTCCTATCCCGCCCTTCATGGACCCTAATTTTCCAGAGAGGACAGCGTGAGCTAGTGAGGTTGAGGTCTGGGGGTGTCTGGTCCCACAGACTTCCCGGCCAGGCAGTCAGTACTCCTCCCTGGCTTCATAAGCCTCTGCAGAGCTCATCGGCTCTGCTGCTGGTGGCCGTTTCCAATAAAACTTTATTTACAAAAGGGCCATTGTGCAAGATTTGGCCCCTTGAGTTGAAGTCCACCAACTGGGCTCGCTGCAGGTCTGACTTTCCCAGTCTGAGCCGCTGTGGGCTCCTCTGCATCCTGCTAGAATCCATCCCCACAGCAGACAGAGAGCTGGGGAAGGGGCCGGGGGGAGGGCGGCTTGGATTTGGGAGCTACACAGCAGAAGGGGTTGAAAGCCCTGAAATTATCCAAGGAGGGAGTGTAGACAGACAAGACCAGAGGTCCAAGGACTGAGGCCCGCGGGTCTCTGGACTGGGAGGTCCAGGGGACAGTCACCAACCAGGAGTCCAGCAGGAGAGGAAGGCAGGGAGTGTGGTCTCCCGGGGCCAGTGAAGAGGGGAGCAGAAATCCATGGTGGTCTCTAACACAGTTAGACCAGTACTCAGACACCCGACTTGCTATAGTGATTCCTACGGCACTCTCATTTCTGAATGGGTCAGCACATCCGGGTACTTCTCCAGGAAGGCCAGGGCCAGCTGGTTCCCTATCATGAACAGCTGATCCAACCCGAGGAAGCGCAGAGTGTTGTGTTGTATCCTCTGTACCGTCCTCCCTGGAGGAGGACATTATTCATGTACTCCATATTCCGAAAGTATTCGAGCCTATACAAACACTAGTTGCTGTCCAGTAGTAAAATAATAATACTAATAATACTAATAATAATTTTTTAAAAAAGCAAAAGCAAAAAAGCAGTGAATTAAGTGCGTGTTCAGAGCCTGGGGTGGCACCCGTGCGCCGTGTCCTTCCTGCGTGGGTGACAGGAGCGGAAGGCGGCCCCAGCTGGGTCCTGGCCTGAAACCTGGCCGGGCGCCACCACCTGGGGTGAGCCGGCTCTTGCTCTTGGTGGTTTCACTTTCTGCCCCAAAGATAAAGAATTTCAGGAATTCTAGGGAGCACCTGAGATGGAATCCCACACAGTGGGCCTTTCTGGGAGCAGGGCGGCCCTTTCCACGGGCTTTCTGTGGGCTCCCAGCAGAGGACAGCCTTCATTCCCGTGGAGACCTGGGACCTGGGGACGGAACCAGGTTCCAAAACTGAGCAAGCCTGTCGAGGGCCGCCATCGCGTTTATTTAGGAAGGAAGCTGATGTTTCCGTAGCTCTAGTTCTCACTTCTAGCTCCGTTGTTAATTTAGAGCGGTGTCTTCAATCTTTTGTATCTCCTAGGCTATCAGCCCTGCTGCTTTGGGTCTGGGGATCAGGAGTTGGTTTTTTGTTGTTGTTGTTTTTTTTTTTTTTTTTTTTAAATTTTTGATGGTACTAGGGATTGAACCCAGGGATATTCTACCTGCAAGCCATATCCCAGTTCCTTTATTTTATTTTTGAAATAGGGTCTCACTAAGTTGCTGCGGGTCTCACTAAATTGATGAGGTTGGTCTCAAACCTGTGATCCTCCTGCCTCAGCCTCCCAAGTACTCGGATTATAGGCACGCATCACCACGCCCGACTCCAGGAATTGTTTTGACACTGATTTTAGCTAGTCCTTCCTCATGATTTCCTATCTGTATATTAAGAAGAATGAGGAGTTAGTGCATAGACAAGAGCATTGGAAAGCAACGTTTTATAGCATGCTAAGCCATTTTGATCACTAGATCTGTTTGTTGGAAGGAACAATTATTCTTCAAAAGCAAAATTAGCCGTGCGGGTATGGCGGCACATGCCTGTAATCCTAGTGCTTGGGAGGCTGAGACAGGAGGATCGCAGGTTCGAGGACAGCCTTAGCCATGTAATGAGACTCTCAGCAACCTAGGGAGACCCTGTTTCAAAACAAAAAAGGAGGTAGAATGCCCCTGGGCTCAGTTCCCAGGGTCCCTCCTCCACACACAAAGGAAATTAGAGATAATCAAGGGGTGCTGCAAGTCTGCTGATAGGAAGGTAATTAATTTACCTTTGTTTGGGGTCCTTTATGTTTGTAGAGTTGAAGGGATTGGGGGGTCGCCTAAACCTCTGCTTCAGCAGGTATTCATAGGTATTCATTTTTCTCGATATTTATGAAGAGGAAGGCCTGAGAAATCAATATGTTTTTACTGGAATGTCAGGAACATTGGAAAATGTATCTCTTTAGCAGTGCATAAAACCAGACTGCTGGCTGTCTCGCCCCCTAGTGGCCGCCGATGGCTTCATGGGCAGCTCAGAGGAGGGCTGGGGACAGACTGCAGGGCAGGGGGCTGCTTCTGTGTTGGTAGGACTTGGGTGACATGTCTAGGCTGTGAACTGGAGATGATAATCCCCCCACCCCCACCCCCACCGGTGGGAGACAGTATCCTTTCAATAGGAATTGCTGACAATCCTCATCAAAGATAATCCCATTGGAGCCTGGGGTGGTGCCGCATGCTTGTCATTCCAGTACTTGGGAGGCTGAGACAGGAAGATCGCAGGTTCCTTCAAAAGCTTGTTAAATCTGGTCACAGCTGCAGAGTCCAGAAAGCCTAGGGCAGAGCCAGCCGGAGTCCCTGCTCCCAGGAGCTGCCCCCGGCCAGGAGGTGGGGGCTGGGCAGTCCAGCAGACCCATCGTGTGTCTCTGAAGATTTTACTTTTTGCAGTAGTATTTCAAGCTTCAGGAAAGCGATTGTATCTTGTAAATTATATATTCAAGGAGCCAAGGTACTTATGAGCATGTTGCAAATTCAACAGAAGATAAAGTTTGCTGATAGTGGGGTGTGGTAACATATCATCTGTGTGCACTGGTCTCTGATATATTCCATAGGAAAGAGGCCCCTCTGAGGTCAGTAGGGAATTTCTTGGAAGAAAACAGTGTGTGTGTGTGTGTGTGTGTGTGTGTGTGTGTGTGTGTGTGTATACATGGTGTTTCTCTGAAGATTTTACTTTTTGCAGTATTTCAAGCTTCAATAAAGTGATTTTATCTTGTAAATTATATATTCAGGAGCTAAAGTACTTATGAGCAGTATATATATATATATACATATATATATGTATATATATATGTACATATATATGTATATATATGTACTTATGAGCAGTATATATACTGTTTGTATATGTATGTATATATATGTGTATATATGTATATATATGTGTGTGTATATATATATGTATTTTTTCATGTCAGGCAAACTTTCAGAGACTTCTGATCCCACCTGTGATAACTTGAGAAATGTTCCTTGTCCCTAGAAATCATTAACTTTCCCAGAAAGAAAAATACAGACTGATGAGCTTGTATTTGCGCTCGGAGGTTTCCTTCAAAAATGCAAATCTTCAGGCGCAAAACACCCCACGAAAGGTTGCAACAAAATCCGCGTGCTGTAAGTTAGATAAACCGGCAAGCTGCAGGTCCATTCTTGTTTTTCGACGCGATCTCGGCGGGGAGTCTGGGAACCGGAAGGGGATGAACTTGCCTCCCTTTCGACTTCTCTTTAGTTTTGCTGCTGGAGAAGATCGAGCAGGACGACGTTTGCAACAAGACGCTGAAGATCACAGATTTCGGGCTGGCCCGGGAGTGGCACCGGACCACCAAGATGAGCGCCGCGGGCACCTACGCCTGGATGGCCCCCGAGGTCATCAGGTCCTCGCTGTTTTCCAAGGGGAGTGACATCTGGAGGTGAGCCCGCCGCCAGACTCCCTGATCCTGAACTCGGAGGGAGAGGGGCTCTTGATGAAGGTCCCGTGCTTTTAATCCAGATGGTTGTACCTGGGCATGGTGGCACACACCTGTAGTCTCAGGACGAGGGAGGATGAGACAGAAGGATCGCAGGTTCGAAGCCAGCCTCGGCAACTTAGCGAGACCCTCAGCAACTTAGTGAGACTCTGTTTCAAACTTTTTTTTTTTTTTTAAAGGAAATAAACTGGTGGCACATGCTTAATCTCAGTACTTGGGAGGCTGAGACTGGAGGATCCGGGTTCGTGGCCAGCCTCAGCTATGTAGTGAGGCCCTCTGCAACTTAGTGAGACCCTGTTTCAAAATAAAAGATAAAAAAAATAGGGCTGGGGGTGTAGCTCAGAGGTAGAATGTCCCTGGGTTCAATCCCTAGTACCACAAAAAGAAAAGAAAAGAAAAAAAAGGAAATAAATAACTTAGGGCTGGGAATATATTTCAGAGGTAGAAGAATGCCCCTGGATGAATTCAATCCCCAGTACTAGGGAGAGGGAGAGGGGGAGAGGGAGAGAGAGAGAGAGGAGAGTCATAATGACTGTAACGAGTAACGAGGTTTTTTTTTATTATTATATGACTATCTGAGAGACGAACCATCTTGTTAAATCTGGAGCTTGATTAGAGCTGGTTATAATTTAACACCAGTGCTAATAAATGAAAGTATGTTTTCACTCCAAACTAGCCTCTCCCAATTCCCACTCAGCTCCATGAGGGCCACTGATGCCAGCAATGACAGGATGACAGGGGGCGTCACACTGTCTTAACAGGGTCAGTGCATGGAGAGCTTTGCCTTTGCCGAATGCCATTAAGTCCTGTGTGGCACACGTTGAAATTCCAGGTCTTTTCCTGTTGTTTTTGAACAGCTTTATGGATATGTAATTCACACACCAGGCAAGCTGCCCGTTTGCACTATATATTTCAGTGGCTCTTAGTTTATTAAGAGAGTTGTGGCCGGCCGTAATGGCGCACACTTGTAATCCCAGTACTTGGGAAGCTGAGACAGGAGGATCTGGATTTGCAGCCAGCCTCAGCTGCTTAGTGAGGCCCTCCGCAACTTAGTGAGACTCTGTTTCAAAATAAAGAATAAAAAAATAGGTCTGGGGGTGTAGCCCGAAGGTAGAATGCCCTTGAGTTCAATCCTTAGTACTGCAAAAAAAAAAAAAAAAAAAAAGAGAGAGCTGTGTATCCATCACCACCACCAATTTTAGGACATTTCAATTATTCCAGAAGACGCCCTGCCCCTGTTACCATTACAACCAGGGCCTCTGGCCTCTCAGCCCGAGGCAACCTCCAGTCTGCTTTCTATGTCTTTGGATTCACTTCGTCTGAATATTTCGTACAAATGGAACCCTCTGGTATTTGTTCCTTTGTACTGGCTTCTTTCACTAGTATAACACCTGGTGGTCATCTGTGTCCTTGCTTCTCTCGGTACTTCATTCCTGTTAATGGCTGAGTAATATTCCATTTTGTAGGTATGTTCCGCTTTGGTTACCCATTCATCTATGGATGGATGTTTGGATCGATTCCGCTCTTTGGTTACTGTGGCTCGTTCACGAGCTAGTTTTGCAAGGACATGTGGCTTTTAGTTTTCTCTAGTGTATACCTGGGAGTCACACGATGGCTGGGCCACGTGGTAATTCCATATTTACTGGTTTCGGGAACTACCAGACTGTTTTCCGAAGTGGCTGTTCCATTTTGCGCTCCTTCCAGAAGAGTTTTGGGGTTTTGAGCCTTGCCAAAGCTTCTTGTTCTCTGACCCCTTGATTCTTATTATCCCTGTAGGGACGCTTGTAATCCCAGTACTTGGGAGGCTGAGCCAGTAGGATCCGGGTTCGCGGCCAGCCTCAGCTACCTAGTGAGGCCCTCCACAACTTAGTGAGACCCTGTTTCAAAATAAAGAATAAAAATAGGGCTGGGGGTGTAGATCGGAGGTAGAATGCCCCAGGGTTCAATCCCCAGTACTGAAAAAAAAAAATTCTCTAGTCAGCTAATTAGGAGAGGGGCAGGTGGCAGCAGCTTAGTAAAAGGTGAAAGCCAAAAGCAGAGGCAGGTGAGAGAGGACTGGGCACACCAAATACCCTGCAGAGGACTGAGACTGCGCGGCTGAGCGCCCCAGCCCCCTGTAGACCTCTTGGCTGGCTCGCTGGGTGCCCTGGGTCCCGTCTTTCCTACGAGGGGGCCTGCGTGACCTGGGGAGGGGGGTGTGAGCAGCCCGGGGTGCGCAGAGCCCCTCCCTGCCGGGGCGGGGGGCAGGAGGTGGGGGCGGGGCGCGCAGCTGCGGCAGGAGGATGGCGCCCTTCTTTGCCTATTTAACCCGGGCTCCCCTTGCTTCGCAGCTACGGTGTATTGCTGTGGGAGCTGCTCACCGGCGAGGTGCCCTACCGCGGTATCGACGGCCTGGCGGTGGCCTACGGCGTGGCAGTCAACAAGCTCACCCTGCCCATCCCGTCCACCTGCCCCGAGCCCTTCGCCAAGCTCATGAGAGGTGTGTGCGTGCGCCGCCCTTGCTTTCCTGCGTCCTGAAGACGCCCGCAGCTTCTTTCTTTTTCCCTTTAACCAAAAAAAAAAAAAAAAAACAAAAACAAACAAACAAAAAAAAACCCCACAAAAAACAAAAAACAACAACAGAAAACAACGTCTCTGATTCAGGTTTCCAGTTGCTTCTCAGTAATTTCAAGGTGTTAAGAGTTCGAAGCCAGCCTCAGCAACTTAGGCTCTCAGCAACTTAGTGAGACCCTGTTTCAAAATAAAACATAAAATAGATCTGGGGGTATAAGCTAGAGGAAGAAGGCCCCTGGATTCCATCCCCCAGTACCACAAAAAAAAAAAAAAAAAGAAAGAGAAGCCAGCTGGGAGTGGTTGTGCACACCTGTAATCCCAGTGCTTGGGGGCTGAGATAGAGGATGGCCAGTTCCAGGCCAGTCTCTGCAACTTAGTGGGACTGTCCACAACTTAGTGACCCTGTTTAAAAAAAAAAAACAAGTAAAATAGGGCTAGGGTTGTAGCTCAGAGGTAGAATTCCCAGTGCCATAAAGGAATGAATGAATCAATGAATCAATGAACAACTGGGTGAGAAGAAGCTTCATCTTTAATATGAAATGTCATATCAAAGCTTCCCCTTAGATATGAGATGATAGGGTAAACTGAGTCACTGAAAACCAGGCATTTGTATCAGGGCCTGGCTTACTCTGCAGAGCTAAATTAACTGGACACTGTAGAACTCCAGCAAACCCTGAGCTGGCTCCAGGTCTGGCATTTTGTTTATTTATTTTTATGTGTCTTTTTTATTGTAACAATTCGTGCATTGTAAGCATACATCTTTGTTAGGTACAAATTGATAACGACATATGTGCACACATTTCTCATTTGACTCCTTCAGGTCTGCCATTTTAAACCCTTATCTAAGGATCAGAAATGTTTTACAGACCTCACCTGGTGTGATGGCGTGCACCTGTAATCCCAGTACTTGGGAGGTTGAGACAGGAGGATCTCAGGTTTGAGGACAGTCTCAGCAATGTAGCAAGACCCCCAGCAACCTAGGGAGACCCTGTTTCAAAACAAAATATAAGCCGAGCTTATGAAGGAAGGAAAGAAAGAAAGAAAAAAGCTTTTGCATGATCCTTATCTTTGTTTATTTTATTTTATTTGTGTGTGTGTGAGAGAGAGAGAGAGAGAGAGAGAGATAGATCGATAGATACTGGGAGTTGAACACCCAGGGGCATTCTACCTCCAAGCTATACCCCCAGCCCAATTTTATTTTTATTTTGAAGCAGGGTCTGGCTGGGTTGATGAGAGTCTCACTACTTGCTGAGGCTGTCCTCGAACCTGCAATTCTCCTTTCTCAGCCTCCCAAGTACTGAGATTACAAGCATGCACCACCATGCCCAGCTTGATCCTTATCTTTGAAAAACTGTTAGCTCTCCACGAGCTTCAAGTCTACTTTGTGATGAGGTTATGTCTTAGAATTCCTCTTGCGATGGTCACATTTTAGAGACCGGGTCATTTAAAGTGTCCAGAATCTTAGCCATGGATCCTCCAACTTTTCAGGATCGGATGTCAAGGACACGGACTTCTGGTTTAGAGTGACAGGTGTTAAAGGGAATCAGGTCAGTGCAAAACACAGCTGAGCCAGGCATGATGGCGCACGCCTGTAATCTCAGTATTTGGGAGGCTGAGACAGAAGGATCGCAGGTTTGAGGCCAGTCTCAGCAATTTAGTGAGGCCCTCTGCAGTTTAATGAAATGCTGTTTCAAAACAAAAAAATAAAGTAGGGCTGGGAGTGTGGCTTGGGGGTAGAATGCCTCTGAGTTCAGTCCCCAGTACCGCAAAACAAAACAAAAACCGAGTCTGAGAAGCTGGCAGGGTCAGACGGAGGCCGCCTGGGCCGCGCAGGGAGCCTCATGCCATCTGTTTCCGCAGAGTGCTGGGAGCAGGACCCCCACATCCGTCCGTCCTTCGCCCTGATTCTTCAGCAGCTGTCTGCCATTGAGGAGACCGTGCTCACCCAGATGCCCCAGGAGTCTTTCCATTCCATGCAAGACGACTGGAAGCTGGAGATCCAGCAGATGTTTGATGAACTGAGAACGAAGGAGAAGGTGAGAAGCTTCTTGTGGCGTGATAAACTCACACGCACCACCTTTACGGAAGCCGGGCATGGTGACGCACTTGAGAGACAGGAGGATCGCAGGATCAAGGCCAGCCTCGGCAATGTTGCAAGATACTCGGCAACTTAGTGAGACCCTGTTTCAAAATTTTAAAAAATATATATTAGAAGGGCTTGGAGAGCTGGGCGTGGTGGTGCACGCTTATAATCCCAGCATTTGGGAGGCTGAGACCAGAGGATCCGGGTTCGCGGCCAGCCTCAGCTGCTTAGTGAGGCTCTCTGCAACTTAGTGAGATCCTGTTTCAAAATAAAGAATAAAAAATAGGGTTGGGGGTATAGCTCAGAGGTAGAACGCCCCTGGGTTCCATCCCCAGTACTGCAAAAAATAAAAATAAAAATAAAAATAAAAATAAAAATAAAAAAATAGAAGGGCTGGGAGTATAGTTCAGTGGTAGGGCACCTCTAGGTTCAATCCCTAGTACCACCAATGATAATAATGTGGAAGAGAGAGGTCTAAAATGATAAAGACAATTGCTCAACTGGGTTAATGGTTTATTATGCTATTTTTTTTTAATCACTTAAAATTCCCCAAGTAAGCAGGGTGCAGTGGTGCATACCTGCATCCCAAGACGTGGGAGGCTGAGGCAGGAGGATCACAGGTTCCCAGCCAGCCTCAGAGCCCCGGAGGTCATTATCGTGCTTACTGAAAAGTCTTCCAGAAGTATGTGAGCCGTCCACCAAGAGCTCCTTTATTTAATCAGTGGCCAGAGGAGCTGGTGGTGCACTCTAGTGGTCTCAGCGACTCAGGAGATGGTGGCAGGAGGGTCACAAGTTCAAGACCAGCCAGGGCAACCTTAGCAAGACCCTGAGTCAAAATGCAAATAAGAAACATAAGTACTGGGTTCCATTCCTAGTCTTCTGTAGAGCCTCCATTCTGATCTCCAAGGTGGTCACGCTAATCTCCACTCCCATTCCAAGTGTGTAAGTGTTGGGGTGAATCCTCAGCTCAGGAACTCAGAATCTGCAGGGTCCTTTGTTAACATGATGGAAAAGAATTTCAGCACGCTCCAGTCAGAGTCATGGACAGAGGTTTATTTAGGGAAAAGGGGAAAAGGAAGAAATAAACTTATTCAAGAGAGAATGCGGGCCACCTCAAAATGAGGAAGGGGCCTTTTGGGGTGTTCAAGGCTGTCATTCTTATAGGGGACTTTTGTGAGGGGTGGGCTAGAGGAGGGGAGTGAGGATGATCTCAGTTCGGTTGTCCCAAGGTGCTTCCTCGTGGTCTGTCGTCTGGTCAACCTTAGGGTCCTTAGGTTGATTGGGGTCCTCATTAGCTGATTGACAGATAGCTGGAGAATGTCCTAAATTGTAGGTTTTCCAAAATATCGTACCTGTCTTGCTATCAATGCACAGGGCAATTATACTTCCTTTTAGTTAACTCTAAGATTTACAGATTTCCCAGGAATTTGGGGGAGTCAGGCCTGGGAAAGAGAACCGGTTTGTGGAGTAGAGGCTGAAGCACTTCAGTCCCAGGTTTTTCATATTAAAGTTATATTTTCCTTTCCCTTCCTGTCTCCTTTCTACCTACTTATTTCTTCTATCCTACATCATAAGCGTTCCCGATTTCCCACATTCCTGCCAGCATGCATGCATGCATTCATTTACTAATAAGTATATTTATTTATCGGTACTGGGAATGGAACACAGGGGCATTCTACCTCCAAGCTACACCCCCAGCCCTATTTTTTATTTTTTATTTGAGACAGGGTCTCACTAAGTATGGCAGTAGCAGAGAATTTTTGAGGGGAGGGGAGTGATAACATTAACAGTCACAAAATTTGAATTTAAAGGTGCTGTTGCTGACAATCAATAGCTACTATTTTAACCTGTTCTGTTTAGTTATTGATAATCATTTTGAAGCAGCAGGATGTAATAGCAGACCGACTAGCTCTCATTAACACGTGGTGTAAAACTAAAAGCCTCTCTCCAGAAGAGATGGAGGCTCTCTCCCCATTTCAAGGTTTCTGTTGTACTTTCTTTGTTGTTCTTTGGACGAGTTCTTCAGCCGTTTCAGGGGTGCCTGCCTTCTCTTTGCCTTTGATACTTTCTGCACTGCTCTTTGAAAGACAGCGTTTATGGTGTCTTGTGAGCCCTTCGGTTTCTGACGAAAGCACAGGTAGGAGTTTTTTGCTCTTTTCTTCTCACCGTGTTCTGACAGCATCTTCTGGCCCTATTTCCCCTCTCCTCCACTGCTTGCAGAGGGCGGAGGCGGCAGGCTTGGGATTCATGGTCAGTGATTTGGCTTGGGTCTGTGTTATTCGGTAAACTGGGGCCTCTGGAGACATCTGCCCTCCCGAGTCCCCAGCCACCTCTCCTGTGTGCTGTCTGGGCCTGTCTTGCTCGCTGCAGAACGGTATGTTGTCGCTAATGATTAACCTTCTCTGCCAGGAAGCTGTGTTGGCCTTCCGGGAGCAGCCTGTGCCAGGTAACAGGCAAACACTCCTGCTAGCAATCTCTCTAGCAGAAAGAATGTTTTTGTGTGCTTCGCGATTTCAAAACGTTCAAAAGGACTCTATACCACAGACTGCTTTTAAAATTTATTCTGGTACTGGGGATTGAACTCAGAGGCATTCTTCCTCCAAAATATACCCCCAGCTCTATTTTACTTTTTATTTTGTAAAACGGGGTCTCATTAAGTTGCTGAGACTGGCCTTGAACTTGCAATCCTCCTGTTTTAGGCTCCCAAGTACTTGGGTGACAAGTATGCAGCACTGTACCCGGCTTTCTTTTGTTTTTGGGTTTTAAAATTCATGCAGAAGGAAGATACTCTAGTGGCCCTTTCTTTGATCATTTTTTTTTAAAGTATAGTCTAAGGCAATTAAAAAAATTTTTTATATGTGTTTGCATGGCATTGTTGCAAGAAGATGCATATTTTATTTTATTTTTGCGGTACTAGGGATTTAACCCAGTGACATTCTACCTCTGAGCTATACCCCCAGCCCTATTTTTTATTCTTTAGTTTGAAACAGGGTCTCACTAAGTTGCAGAGGGCCTCACTAAGTAGCTGAGGCTGGCTGAGAACCCGGATCCTCCAGTCTCAGCCTCCCAAGTACTGGGATTACAAGCCTGTGCCACCACGCCCGGCTAGATGCATATTTTAGATTGAGACCTAGAATTAAAAGTAGTTTTTATTCAATTCCTGTAGTAGTAACACAAAATGCCCAACTGAATGTGTCACCTGTATCGCCTCTTGTTGTACCTCATTTAACCACAGCAAGTTGGAATGATACCAACGGGGTTTTAAAGTAGTATCTTAATAAAAAAGGCAACATAACAAGTTAGAAATTGTAAGTTGACTGGAAATTATCCTTTGTCCCCACATACACTACCGTAAAAGCTCCAATTTGAACCAACTAGTGGAAAAAGTGACTAGTAAAAGATTGGATTACAATTTTTTTTTTACTATGTAACATTTTTTTTTTCTTCTCAAGTAATAACAATGTATATTTGACTCATTGTGAAGACATATCGACCTGGTCCGTATCAGCAGCAGCATAAGCGAGTAGCAGTTAGTCTAAAGTAAATGACTTCTGTAGTTTTGGCTTCTAAGCCAAATTTCAGTCACTTTGATAGAATTCCTATAAATTTAGAATTGGTTTGATCTGACTGAATGTATTTCTTTGTGATTAGTGCTCCTGGTGTCTGTCTGTTTCTTTCTCTCTCTGTCTCTCTCTGTCTCTCTCTCTCTCTCTCTCTCTCTCTCTCTCTCTCTCTCTCTCTTTCTCTCTTTTTCCACTGCTGGATATGGAACCCAGGACTTCCCTGCCATGCTAGGCAGGTGCTAACCACTGAACACACCCCGGTCCCCCAAGTCTCTCCTCAATCTTTTCCAGTTCCTTTGGGGGCAGGTGGTTTTTTGTGTTCATTTTACTTTCTAACAATTGTGCCGACAGACTCAAAAGACTCATCAAGCCAGGCGTGGTGGCGCACGCTTGTAATCCCAGTACTTGGGAGGCTGAGACCGGAGGATCGCAGGTTCATGGCCAGCTTCAACTACCTAGTGAGGCCCTCTGCAACTTAATGAGACCCTGTTTCAAAATAAAGAATAAAAAATAGGGCTGGGGGTGTAGCTCAGAGGTGGAATGACGAAAAAGACTTATCAGTCGGTCCCTTCGGAACAAGTCTAAGCGGTTAGCGGATTGAGCCGGTGCTAGCCCCCATTGACCTCGCTTCTCAGTGGCCTTGGCGGGCCGGGTCCTCGAGGCGGGCCTGTTTAAAGTGCTGTCTGCTCATGTAAAGCAAAGCATGGTTGCCCAGCAGTCCTGGCTCTCGAAGACTTCCGCCTTCAAGGCTCTCCTGGTGTGCTAAGATGAAGTTGGTCTGAGCAGTGCACACAAAAGCTCGAGGTGCCTTGGTCTCTGGGCAAATGCTCCCTGTCATTACACACAGACCTTACCAGCTATGGAGTTAACAGCCATGCGAGCTGGACCAGAAAGGATTCAGCACTAAGAGGAGTATTTATGTCTCGGGTAAAAAGGCTATTTGAGAACCAGGGCGACGTGCTTTTAAAACTTGATAGTGTTCTCAGTTTCACTGTTGAATAATTTTTTTCCCCTAAGAGGCATAATTGTAGTTTTAATGCTTAGATATCTGGCTTCTTAGAAACTCATTCTAAAACCTAAAGCAGAGGTTAAACGTTAAGTGAACGCGGACTGCGACAGGGGATAAGCTGTTTGAAATCGGCGCTGCGTGTGTGTCAGCGGGACCTGGAGAAGTTCTTTACACATGGGGTGCATTTTCCTTTTGGATTATAACTAAGGAGTCTTTTCCTGGCGTTGCCCACAGACGTTCAGCTGCCTGCTGTCTACGTTAGGTGTCTTTATTCCCCTCATGCTTTCTACCAGATGTTCGTTCTCTAAAGCAACTCTGGAATGCTACGGGGAAGTCCCCAAGATGTCTGAACGGCAGCCTTCATCACTAGAATCATTACCCTTGATTAATTGAGGCTCCACCTTGGGCTTCATTTATATATATATGTATATATATATATATTCATTTATAATTTATATATAGTACATATATAAAAATTATATATATAACATATATAATTATATATATAACATATATAATTTGTATATTTATATAGTATATTATATATATAATATAAATATAATATATATGTTCATATATATAAGTTCCTAGGACCAAATATATATATTATATATAATATATAAGCACCAAATATATATACATATATATACAAATATATATATACACATATATATGTATATATATACATATATATGCATATATACACATATATATATATACATATATACAAATATATATATGTATACATATATATGTGTATATATATATATACATATATATATATTTGGTGCTAGGAATTGAATCCAGGGGCATTCTACCTCTGAGCTACCCCCCTAGCCTTATTTTTATTATTATTATTATTATTTTATTTTGCAACAGGGTCTCATGAAGTTGCAGAGGGCCTTGTTCAGTTGCCAAGGCTGGCAATGAACCTGCCATCCTCCTGTCTCAGTCTCCCAAGTACTGGGATTCCAGTACTTGGGCCACCACGCCCGGCCCCCGAGCTTCATTTGGAAATGAGCCCCGTGGCTGGGCGCCTCTGTACATTTAATGCGTCAGGTGGTTGCAAAAGCTGGAGATGGGGAGAGAGATGTTAAGATGAGGGGTAGCGGTGAGGCCTCTTCCTGCCCCGCAGACCTAAGCCGGGAGCCCGGAGCCTGTGAAAGGTTTTGCCTTCCTCTGGGTTGATGGTGTGTGGGGAAGCTCTTTGCTGTGGTGTCCGAGGCCCAGTGAGCCAGCCCTGGGTGGGCTGAGGGAAGGAGTCCTTACCAGCCATGGGAACCCTGCGGCTGAGGGATGCAGGCTTAGCACACTAGACCTCCCCGCACCCCGACCTCGTCGCCCGCAGGAGCTGCGCTCGCGGGAAGAGGAGCTGAGCCGGGCCGCCCTCCAGCAGAAGTCCCAGGAGGAGCTGCTGCGCCGGCGGGAGCAGCAGCTGGCGGAGCGCGAGATCGACGTGCTGCAGCGGGAGCTCCACCTGCTCATCTTCCAGCTGAACCAGGAGAAGCCGCACGTGAAGAAGAGGAAGGGCAAGTTCAGGAGGAGCCGCTTGAGGCTCAAGGACGGGCAGCGCATCAGCCTGCCCTCAGGTGCGCGCGAAGGCGGCCGGTGGCTGGGAGCAGAGCCGGGGGAGGGGGAGGAAGGCTTTAAGGCCCGGATGGATACCTGGCCCGCTGCTTGCTCTTCCTGGTCCTGAAGTTAGGGCTTCCTTGCATCTCCTAGTGTGTGGATGTTCAACGCTCAGCGGGCATTCATGTGAATTAATGGATGGCTCAAGGGAGAGCCTCGTAGCTGGTTGCATTGAGTCTGCCATTGTGAAAATCCAGAACAAGACTTGATGATTTCTTTCCTCCTTTCTTTTCTTTTTTCTTCTCCTCCTCCTTCTTCTCCACCTCCTCCTCCTCCTCGTTGTCCTCCTCCCCTTCCTCCTCCTCCTTCTTCTTCTTCTCCTCCTCCTCCTTCCCTTCTTCCTTCTCCTTCTCCTCCTCCTTCCCCCCTTCTTCCTCCTCCTCCTCTTCTTCTTCCTCCTCCTCCTCTTCCTTTTTCCTATGGTACTAGAGACTGAATCCAGAGGCATTCTACCTCTGAGCAGTCTAATTTCTCCTAACGTATTACTCAAAAAAAAAAAGAAAAGTGATCTTTTTAAGTTACTATCATAATGTTTTTTTAAAAATGCTTTTTAGAGCTGGGCGTGGTGGCACATGCTTGTAATCCCAGCATTCGGGAGGCTGAGACCAGAGGATCCGGGTTCGCAGCCAGCCTCAGCTACCTAGTGAGGCACTCCGCAACTTAGTGAGACTCGGTTTCAAAATAAAGAATAAAAAAAATAGGGCTGGGGGTATAGCTCGGAGGTAGAATGCCCCTGAGTTCAATCCCCAGTACCGCAAAAAAAAAAAAAAAAAAAAATGCTTTTTAAAAGCCTTCCCAGCCAGGCGAGGTGGCACACACCTGTAATCCCAGTACTTGGGAGGCTGAGACAGGAGGATCCGGGTTCCCGGCCAGGCTCAGCTACTTAGGCCCTCCACAACTTAGTGAGACCCTGTTTCAAAATGAAGAATAAAAAATAGAGTTAGGGGTGTAGCTCAGAGGTAGAATGTCCCTGAGCGTTGTGGCGGTGAACACTTGGGGTTTCCTTTGGGAAACTTTGAGGGCTCAGTAATAAGGATCAGGTGGAAAGGAAAATAAACTTGGAAGAATAAATAAGTAAATAAATGAATCCTGCAGAGGATCTTTACACTTCAAGGGCGGAGAGATTGCGCGAGACTTCCTAGGACTCCTGAGGTCAGTCTCCCGCTCTTGCTTTGCTTCTCACACTTTCCTTGGCTGATAACCTCCAGTTTATTCAAAGCCCAACCAAAGTTGTCTATTTTTGCCAGGGTTTATTTCTGGGTTGTACTGTTTGATGTTTCACTTTATGAGACTGGGGAGGGGGGTTAGTTACATATTTATTTACTCTGGGGCACTTGGTGAAAGATTTTAGTTAAAACATAACCCAAGAGTCTGCGGCGGTTACAATAGTATCCATTCGGAAGGGGCCTTTGGAATTCCGCGTGGCAGTCACTTCCCTGACCACAAGGTGGCGCCTTAGTCCTGGAACCTGCACAGAAACCTGTTTTGCTGTGAATTCTCCAATTCCACGCACGTGCTGGTGTGCAGATATGCATGCACATGTGAACTCGTGTGCATGTGCGCACGCGCGCGCGCACACACACACACACACACACACACACACACACACACACCTACCTTAGTACAGTACCCAGAGTATAACATTCTTAGTATAGAAGAGAAAGCAAATATTTGTACCTTATGTTCAATGGAGTCAGTTGCACGCAACCTTACCAACTGGTAGAAAATCCTTCCAGTTACCACGTTCCAGCCCCTTTCGGGGGCCCCCATTCTCGAAGACGCATAGAGGGGTGTAGCTCTTCCTTCCAGGAGATCCTTGGCCACATTTCCTGAACCCCTTTCGCGGGATTCTCATCTTGAGGAAACCAGCTTAGAGAATTTCTCAGAAGTTCCTGCAAAGTGACCCTTCATCTTTGTGTCTGCTGATCTTTCAGACACTTGCTATTCACTGTGGGTCGTTAGATTCATCTGTGATTTTATCCTTGAGACTCCCCGGTGATCATTTTTAATCTCATGGCTATATACTGAGTTACTGGTAGAAAATGTAAATAAAATTTTAAGTTATTCCTGTTATAATCTGGTGTCTGGCAGGCCGGATGTGGTGGCGCACACCTGCAATCCCAGCACTTGGGAGGCTGAGACAGGAGGATCATGGGTTCATGGACAGCCTCAGATACTTAGTGAGGCCCTGCTTGTCAAAATAAAGAATAAAAATAGGGCTGGGTGTAGCTCAGAGGTAGAATGCCCCCGGGTTCAATCCTTAGTGCTGCAAAAATAAATAAGAAAATAAATAAATAAATAGCCGTCCTATGAAATAAGAACAACTATTACCTGAGTTTTACAAATGAACATCCTGAAACTTACAGAAGTCAAGAAACGTTCCAAAAGTTCATGTGGCTTGTAAGAGATTCCAATCCAAGTTTGTTTACTCTAGGGCCCAGAATATAAATTCTACAAGAAGAATGTATAGCACAGAACTCTTGAGATATGTTGCGTTTCATAGGTGTGTAGGGTCAAGGGAGAGAACTGCATAAAAAAAAAAAAAAACTCTTTTCAGATTTCTAGCATGAATAATTGCATAGCCAGCTTGCTTACCAGATTCTAACCCTCCTTCATCTCAAACGGCAGGTGGCTTGCTAAAGTTCTTTGAAGTAGAGTTTCCCAAAAGGCAAATTATAACTCTCTTTCCAATGTGATATAAATGGGTCTCAAAGATTTTGCTCAACTCATTAATTAGTGAAGAACCAGATAAAACCGGTTCACACGAGAATTGGGGAAGCCGGGACTTTATGGGCAATTTAATAAAGGAATGTGAGCTCTTTCATGAGGCTGCTGGGTTAAACCCAAACCCGGTCATGGTCAGTAGGGCAGGAAACCACAGCCTTCAGGGGTGTTTTGGTGTGTGTGTGTGTGTGTGTGTGTGTGTGTGTGTGTGTGTGTGTGTTACTGGGGATGGAACACCGGACATTCTACCTCTGAAATGCACCCCAGCCCTTTTTTATTCTTTATTTTGAAACAGGGTCTCCTAAGTTGCACAGGGCCTCACTAAGTTGCTGAGGCTGGCCACAAACCTGCGATCCTCCCATCTCAGCCTCCCAAGTCCTAGGATTACAGGAGTGTGTCACCACGCCCATGCCCGGCTGGGGTTGTCTTTTGTTTAGCAGCCTGGACTTGTTTCCATCACTCTAAGTTTACCTCTGCTACTGACAAGCTGTAAAAAATAACCCAGCCTACAGGAAAGCAGGCAAAGGCTATTCTCAGCCCTGCACTGAAAGAAATCCCAGAGATTTATTTCTCTTATCTGTGTCCAAGTTTTCAAAAACTCCCCTATTTTCAAAGCTTCCTCTGACAGCCTCCCTACCCCCTGGAGGTGTTGCTCTTTCTTCCCTGGAGTCCCGTGGTCCCTGGCTTGTCTCTGCCACGTTCTCTAGGGAATGACATCCCTCCTTGGTCAAGTGCCTTGGCCACAGGGTACTTTAACCTACATTTTCTGTCTTACTTGCGACAATAGCGCTGTGAAATACCGTCACTCTCGCCAGCAGGGGAGGAGGCAGGCCGAGAGCCGATGGGTACTGGCTGGCGCTCTGCAGTTTCTTAGTGATGGATCCAGGGCCTCCTACTTCAATTGTGCATTTAACTGTCTCCAAATGAGTGTAGGCCATTCTGCCAGGAAGGTTGTGAGCTTTGCAATGATTCTGGAGTGTGTGTGTGTGTGTGTGTGTGTGTGTGTGTGTGTGTGTGTGTGTGTTCTTGTGCCTGACATAGGACTTCTGCACTGTTGTCTTTTGACTTGAACCCTAAAGTAAAGACAAGTGAGAAGCCAAGGAGGGAAAGAGACCGTGAAGTAGGGTGCGTGCATAGTTACTTCTGCCCGTGCTGGCTTTTACTGCTGTGTGCAGAGAACCCGATGGTAAAACCAACATAGTTATCAAGTGCTGAGTCTTCTCTTTCTTTGTTCCTACCAACAGACTTCCAGCACAAGATAACCGTGCAGGCGTCCCCCAGCCTGGACAAACGCAGGAGTTTGGACAGCACGAGCGCCAGCCCACCCAGCAGCCCCACCATGCTCCCGCGCCTGCGGGCCATCCAGCGTGAGCCCCCCCCCCCCGGGAGCCACAGCCCTGCTCCTCTGCTCTGCTCTCTTCTCTGCTGTGCTCTCCTCTCCTCAGATCCAAACCTAGCAGACCTGTGTTTACAGGAGGTTGTAAGTGAGCTTGGACATTTAACAGGTGTGGCAACTGTTTGAGAAACAAACTTCAGTCTTGGGTTCCGAAGGCCAGTTTTCTTCTGTCCACAACCGCAGGTGATCTCTGGGCTCTGTGCAGTTGGTGATGTGAGTGGACTGCGGGGTGGAAGGTGAAGGGCCACCTCATGAGACTTGTTAGCTACCTTCATGCAAAGTTAGCATCCGCCAATTACACTGCAATTCTCTTATGTATGTATATATGTATGTATATGTCTCCATACATATACAGCTAGCATCTTACATATTCTTACATATATTCTCTTATGTATACACCTTACATATTCATATATATAGACATATATATGTACTTATACACTTAGCATCTTACATATATATTCTCATATATATATGTTATATATATTTATATATAACATATATATGTAAACGTATATTATATATATTTTATACAAACTCCCTTGAGTTTGTATCTTTTCTGTCAATTCCCCACACTTTTCTTGCTTCGTTTTCCGCTGTGTGTCTGTAGGTTGGCGGTGATGGGCGGGTTCTGTCATAGCCCTCCGTTAGTTGATGCGAGGCTGTCTTCCAGCAGGGGGCGCCTGCAGCCTTTTAGTGAAGCCTCTGTCTCCGTCATCTCCGCTAACAATGACGTTCTCTGTTCAGTGACTTCTGACGAGAGCACTAAGACCTGGGGAAGGAACGTGGCCCTTCGGCCAGAAGAGTTTGAAGACGTCAAAAGGAACTTCAAGAGGAAAGGCTGCACGTGGGGACCCAACTCGGTTCCGATGAAAGAGAGGACGGACGGCAGAGAGAGGTGGGTGCGAAGCCCAGCGCAACCCAGCGTGCACCGTGACCTGGCTGACCTTTGGAGGGCATTCCGTGCAGAGACACCTCGATGCTCATTGGATTTTCTAGGATGGATGAGTTTATCAGACTAACTTTATTAAGTGATGGTTTAGTTCGGTTCTTAAGAAATCTCTACGACACCTTTTCTGTCTCATTTTAAGATTTTATTTGTGCTTTGTGAGCTCTTGAAACTCAAGGGTAAAGGGCTGGGGTGCAGATCAGTGGAAGAATACTTGTCTAGCAAGCACCAGGCCCTGGGCTCTATCCCTCGTACTTTCAAAAGAACAACACAAGGGTAAAATGTATTTTCTTCGCATCCTTAGGAATATTGTGTATTGATGTATGCCCACCAAAATTTGATTTGTGCGTCTTCTGTTTTTGGAGGGAGGTACTGGGGCTTGAACCCAGGGGTGTTCTATCTCTGCAGTGTGGTTCTTTTGTATACAAACAGACATCGTTTTCTCTTACAGGATAAGGC
Organism: Graphiurus murinus; assembly: GCA_004027655.1. Classification (NCBI taxonomy): domain Eukaryota; kingdom Metazoa; phylum Chordata; class Mammalia; order Rodentia; family Gliridae; genus Graphiurus; species Graphiurus murinus. Next base: position 266,459 of record PVLC010000167.1, read on the forward strand.
CTCTCTCCGACGGCAACAGTCCTTGGTCATCTGTCTCAATAAAAAGTCAGAAAGCCATGCCCTTGGCTTCCTTATTTGTGGACCAGCCAGGTAAATATGCTTCCAGAAGTAGAAGTAGAATTTGCTTGACTTAGACTCCACATGTGCAGTGCTCTGAAGGTTGCTTTAATGGTCTCACCTGGTCATTGGAGTCACAGAAGGGAGGGTAGCAGGTAACACCAGTCCCAAATCTTTATTTATGCCCTAAAGTTATCTCCTACCTAATCTTTATGGTAGAAAGTCATCGCCTCCCTGTGTATTGGGGGAATTTGTAACTCCTGATCTTTACCAAAAGTTACTATCATACTTAACCAAACTAATTTAGTATAGGAGATAGCAAACAAAAACATTGTTACCTTGATCACCCCGGGAAGCTGGGGCTTCTGGCCATGTTACAGCTTGTTGGCGTGAGGTGAGGTTCAAGAGAGGGGAGTTCCACTTGTGATTCCAGGTCTTGGGAGACTGAGACAGGAGGATCACAGGTTTGAAGCCAGTGTCAGCAACTTAGCGAGGTTCTCAGCAGCTTAGCAAGACCCTGTTTCCAAATAAAAAATAAAATAGGGCTGTGGGCATAGCTCAGAGGAGGAATGCTCCTGGATTTAATCCCCAGTACCACCAAATGAGATAGATAGATAGATAGATAGATAGATAGATAGATAGATAGAGAAAGAAAGAGAGAGAGAGGAGGGATATTACCAAAAATGCTTAAGGATGGTTATTAACAAGGGAAGGCTTGGTCTTTACACTTGACCGTTCAAGGGGACCGATTGATACTGTGATAAAATGGAAGTGTGCAAAGCACCGTGTAAGAGTCTCGGGTTTCCTCTGGGTGCTGTGTGTGCGCCTCACTCCTGCGTTCCATCCCTCTTTCTGAGGTTTATTCTGCACACAGAAGGGGAGCAGAGCCAGAGACAGGGGTGGGAGTTGGGGAGAGGAGGAGGCCCTGAGCAGAGGTGCATGGGAAAGGGGGTACGCGGGAGGGAGCTGGCATGGGGTCGCCTGGATCGTAGAGCACATTCAGGGGTTGCAGGAGGCCAGGCAGGCAGGAATACATGGAGGTTCTTTTGTTGTGGAGTGCTTTGGGAAGCAGGCCAAGGAGTTGGCCGCTGGACCATCCGTCATTAAGCACAGGGGTGAGGGGGGTTCTAGGTTCCTCTTTCGCTAGCATAACTGGGAACCTCAGGGATCTCCAGCCTCTGGAGAGAATCTCCCCCCCACCACCACCACAGTGGCCCCCGCTCGGTGCAGGCTTTTTACTGCATAGGCTGCTGGGGCTCCCCCAGGACTTCTGCTTGGCAGGCTGGGCTGGGCAGGGCCAGGAATTTGCATGTCTACAATCCTAGGTGCTGCAGGTAGGGCTGGACCAGGTGAGACTTAGGAACCATGGACCCGCTCTCCAGCAAGCTCGCCCACTGGGCAAGCTGTACACCCGGCTCTGCAGGTGCAGTTAGGTACACCGAGGCAGCAGGCCCATCTGTGTGACACGCTTGGTGCCCGTGTAACGCTGTGCATCTCTATGACTTTGTACCCACGAGGATTTCCATCATCGATGCACATCAGGAACAGCTTACCTTGTTGGTGCGTCTGCCAGGGCACCAGGAGTTTCAGGGTTTGCCCTGGGCCAGTCCTTTGCCCAACTCTAAGGATCTTGTGTGCTTTGGCTGAGAATGTTTATTTGTTTGTTTTGTGGTACTGGGGATTGAACTCAGGGGCCTTCTACCTCCGAGCTGTACCCCCAGCCCTACTTCATTTTATTTATTTATTTTTTTGTGGTACTGGGGATAGAACCTGGGGGCATTCTACCTCCGAGCTACAGCCCCAGCCCTATTTTTTTTTATTCTTTATTTTGAAACAGGATCTCACTAAGTTGCGGAGTGCCTCACTAAGCAGCTGAGGTTGGCCACGAACCTGGATCCTCCAGTCTCAGCCTCCCAAATGCTGGGATTACAAGCATGTGCCACCATGCCTGGCTTATTTCATTTATTTTTAAACAGGATCTCATTAAGTGGCTGAGGCTGGCCAGGAAACTGCGATCCTCCTGTTCCCAGCTTCCCAATGCCAGGATTCCAGGCATGCACCACCACGCCCAGCTAGAATATGTATTCATGAGGTGTTAGCTTTAGTTTATGGTATACTGTGAGTGATCTCTACTATATGTGGTCCTGCAGTGCTTGTGTTTACGCCTTCCTGCAGGGGCTTGTGAGGACCCAAAGGTTCCCCCGGAGGGATCAGAACACAGGAAACCAAAGCAGATAAAGCTGCCGGGTCAGCCCCACGCTGATCTGCCTCTTCGGAAAGATGGCCAGAAAGAGGACGTGGTGGAGGCCGAGGGCAGGGAAGAAGGGCTGCCTCCCAGCTCTGCCCTGGCCTCCCCGCAGGCAGCCCCTGTGAACAGCCCCTGCGGACCCCCCCAGAGCAAGAAAACGGAGTCGGCTCTGCTCGGATGTGCTGCTCTGCTTGCTGTGGTGGCTTTGGGCCTGGATGTCAGAGAACTCAGCCGAGCACCGGCTGCTGAAGAACTGCCCAGGGAGGAGAAAAAGCGAGAGGGGATTCTCCAGCGGGCCTCCAGGCCCCCTGCAAGTGCCAGCTCGCCCCCCATGCCACCATCCCCCTGCCTCCGGTTGCCCAGCACCCCCAGTCTTGTCTCCACGAGGTGCTTGCTGCAGACAAATGGGGACCAGCCAGTCACGGGCAGCTCCGGTATCCCTGGCGACCCCAAGATGCCTACTCCCAAGTTCTGCCCTGCTGTTGTGGGTGGCAGCCGTGAGCCCACCCCTGTGCCAAGAGTGGAGACTGATTCCTGCGTGTCTCACAGCCCGTGCCCTTCTGACCCAGAGCAGATGCCCGTGAGTCTGCCTCCCCTTGCTGCTCCGAAAGGCAGAGTGTCATCACGTCACAGACGGACCACGTCGGACGGAAGCCCTCTGCAGACTCCAAGTGGGTGGCCTTCCTTAGCCGAGGGACGGCGTGGAGACGGGAGTGGGGGTTGGGATGGTGCGGCCATAGGATTCGGAGGATTGCACCCTTCCCTGGAGATGACATGTTTTCACTTATCACTGTTTACGGGGACCCTAGGATCTCCTCCTCCTTCTCTTTTATGCGATTTTAATTGATCTGTAATTTGGGAGTCTAGGGGAAGTGTAATTAAATTCTGGTGACTTCCGGAGATGACAGCTCAGTAAGGAGAAAGAGCGTTTGGGGACTGGCCGGCTCCGCCCCAGCCCTGAGCTCTTAATTAGTGGGAATCCTGAACCTGGTAACAGGTCAGCTCTTCCATTTAAGAGAGAGAAAACCCAAACGTTTTCCTATTCTTGTCAGTTTTCTAAATCCCAATCTAAAGTGAATCCTAATCTAAAAAGGGAGTTCAGCTGGGCATAGTGGGGCATGCCTGTAATCCCGGTACATGGGAGGCTGAGACAGGAGGATCGCAGGTTCAGGGACAGCCTCAGCCACATAGTGAGACCCTGTTTCAAAACAAAACAAAAAACTAGGGCTGGGGTGTAGCTCAGAGGTAGAATGCCCCTGGCTTCAATCCTCAGTACCACAAAAAGTAATAATTACTTAGTTAATAAAAATACACACATAAGTAAATAAAAACAAAATAAAGTGAAGTTCGGTACTGTTAACCATCATTCTAACAGTCCCGCACCTATCCCAGTGGGACCCATTTTAGAATCCACCATGAGTAGAAAACACGGACTTATACTGGTCTTTGGCCTAAGCATGGTGAAGGTTATTTACCAGGGTTGTCATCTCCCTGGGTGGAAATGCTCTTTCTACTCCTGCAGCACTTTTCCACTAAGAAGGAAGGATAGCCGAAAGGCTGAGATAGGTCTTGTGTTGGATTTGTTGTTGTTGTCGTTGAACCCCTTTTAGGGGATCATCCAGGGTAATTGTGCCCCTCATACTAGTCTCACGACTCACTGTCTCTCTATCTGCACGCCAGCAGGTGCCTCTGGAGCCGCTGGTCAGCCGCTCCCAGCCCACCCTGGTCCCCACGGTCACCTGCCAAGCACAGTGTCTCCTGAGCCATACCCAGAGGCCATCACAGCAGTACTGCGGCCCCGGCCTTTCCCTGCCTCTGCAAAAAGCCAGTCAGAGGTACCCAAGACCATCCCACAGAGGGCAGAGTCTCCGCCTGTGCAAGTGCCCTGTGGCAGGGGCCACGCTGCCAGGTTCCTCGTTGGCGAGGAGAGAACAGGGTCCCACACGCCTTTCTTGCTGGATGCCAACGTGGAAGGTCAGAGCAGGGACAGCGCTGTGCCTCTGTGCGTCGGGAAAACCACAGCCCGCCGGCCGCCGGCTCTCTGCGCCCTGGAGAAAGAGTTCCTGACCTAAGTGCCTTTGCCGCTGCCCAGGCCTGCCCGATATACAAATGTGAACAAGCAGAGACACTGTGTCTGCCTTTGAAGAGTGTCCTGCTGCTCTGTTTTCAAGAGCTGTGGCCCGGTGACTCAGTAACAGATGCTAACTCCAAAGAGCCCACCATGGACTGCCGAGAGCCATCTATGTGGTGTCGCCCCGGCAGGAACTTGAAATGTGCAGAAAGATAAAATAAGAAATGTGCACCGATGTGACATTGCGCTGGGCAGAATTACCCTAAGCACAGTCTTGATCCTTTGCTGTTGTTTATTTATGTCCTTGTTTGAGAGCGCTCAAGGGGATTATAATGATGTTCATCATCTTTACCTCTGTCCTTCTTCCCTTTTTTTCTTTTCCCTTTTCTTTTTCCTCTTTAATTTGTGAAACAGAAAGCCAAGAACTCGCTATTAGTTTCTTGGCAACAATAATGTGATATTAATAAGTAAACATATCTATTTATAAAAAAAAAAAGATTGTGGATCGGAATAGATGCAGAGTCCTATTTTAAACTACCTGATCTTTACTGTGAGCTTATAATGTTTAGATATTTCCAGTTTTCACCTGAATTATGGCATGGTATTCCTCTACAAGGGAATTCTACTGAATATAACTTAGAAGGATTAAGCAGATTTTCAGAGCTCAGCCATGACACAGGGCCAGGACCACACCGTGCGTTCCTGAGCCAGGCTGATCTGCAGACTTTCTCACAGAAGAAGCCTTTTCCTTCATCAGTAACCATTTATTTGGTATCCAGGAGTGGAAAATTTCATTCTGTTGTCGACTTTTTTAAAATTAAGATATGCATGCCCAACTGTGTTCTCAGATACTATGCATGACCAACATTCATGTCACATAATTTTATTTTTCTCAATTTAAGTATAAAGTTGTCCCCAGTCCAAGTGCACTAGACACTGTCAACCCAAGAAGTGAAAGTACTGTTAGAACTTAAGCACCATCTCCTCATTCCACATTTCACTTAATTGCCGGTAAAAGCTAGACATCTATCAAGATAAGCCGACATGATGGAGATGAGAAATATATTACATATAGGTGATAAAAAAGGGTTTGGAAATGTGTCTCTGCATAACACGTCAGTGTTTTCAGTGGTTTAAAATTAGGAGATCACTTTTATAATCATTCACGTAGGTTTCAGGGTTTGTGGGACAGGGTGGGTTCTGTAGGAGGAGCCTGGTGAATTTCCTTGGGCTTCTTACCAACTGTGCTTCTGTCTCCATCAAAATTCTCACTACTGTCATCCAAAACAGCTGACCACACAACTTAAAGGAAGGAAGATTGATTTGCTTAATTTTTTTGGGGGAGGGGGGGATATTTTAGGTTCAGTCCATATGAGACCAGGTCTGCAGAGCTCGGAGCATGGAGATTTTAGGTTCAGTCCATGTGAGGCCAGGTCGGCAGAGCTCGGAGCATGGAGATTTTAGGTTCAGTCCATGTGAGGCCAGGTTTGTAGAGCTAAGAGCATGGAGATTCTAGGTGCAGTCCATGTGAGGCCAGGTCGGCAGAGCTCAGAGCATGATGGTGAGAAGCAGAGAGAGCAAGAGAGCCAGCAAGCAAGGGGATTCGAGGACACAAGCACAGTCCCTAAGGCCACATCCCCAGGGACACGCCTTCTGTAGCCACACCCCAGCTGCCTAGGTGGCCATCTAGTAAATCTATTACAGTGAATTTACCCACCGATGAGGTTACACTCTTCCTGGCTCAGTTACAGCAACTCTGAACAGTAAAACATGAGCCCTTCAGGGAACATTCTCTAACCATGACACCGTCTATCACTAGAGTGTGGTTATCGGGAAGCGAGACAATGAATATTTAAATCATTCTGCGTGATGCAGAGCTAAATTACAAACACTGCTTGGCATTTCATTCGTAATTGTACTCTGGTTACAAGGTCTACTGAATAACTGAAATGCTAGAAATTGTAAGTAAGTTACATCTGGTATGATAGCTATCTTAGCCACCTGGCAGGTTTGTCCCAGCACATAAGGGACAGGTCTTTGAGGGTTGCACTACACAGCCAGTGTACTCCAAGGAAAACCACCTTGCATTGGATTCCTGCAACCAAACCCCCTGGTACTTACCTGGTTTTGTTGTATTATTGTCCATTGTATGATCCAGCTGCACTTTTGAGTTGTGATTAAATTATATAGTGGCAATTTGGTTTTCCTCAAGATACAGACTGATTGGCTGCTTCATTTAGGGGCACGTAGCTTCCAGATAACAGTAAAGGAAACATGTCTCCAAGTATTAGTCCACCAGTGTTTAGACACTGTCCTAAAATTGGCTTCCACAGAAACACCTTGCGTGTGGTGTGTGTGTGCGCGAGGGCTGTGGGTGTGAGACATGGGACCACGTGGGTGGCATGGCTGCTGTCACCTTATCTCTCTCTGCTCTGTCCCAGCTGCCTTGAAGCTCTGTTTTACTCAACTCTGCACCCCAGTAAATTTAGAAATGAAGCTACACCAGAGCGATGATTGTAACAGAAGGTTCTAGGCTCACACGTGTTGGCAGACAGTTGTTCTTTGCTGATATCTCCTGTACATTTGTGATTTTCTCCGCGTGTTCAAAGGCCTCACAGAATCCACTTATTTCTTTTCGTATAGACTTCCTGGCTCGCTGAGAGATAAATTAAGCCAATTTAGTCTACAATGAAGGTGCTCCCGTTGCAGAGATTTAAAGCACGGGCCTGACACACTGCATTATAAAGTCTTGTGACTGAGAAAGATGTTTACAGATGTTGCCTATTTTTTTAATAAACTTTTAAAAAAAATTTATGGCTGGTCTGTTTGCTCAGAGGCTTTGACCCAGCCCCGATGATTGGGGCCCGGGGGTAGAATGGTTGATTTTGTGTGCAACAATGAAAACACGTTAATAAAGATGATTAGTGCTTACAAAGCTGGGCATTACCTGGCTAAATTCACTAAGCGGAAGGTCATTTGCTGAGTGACGGGATTGAGTACTGCAAAAAAGATACCAGTGAAATAGCTTATTTAGAAATGCTGAAAGATCGCATGCCATGGGGATACTTTGGGCACTCCAGGTTTTTAGAAGACACGTCTGCAGAGAGGAATTAATACGTGAGCTACATCTCAGCTGACGGATAGGGGTGTGGCTAATGAGACATCTTAACTATCAACCTACTGAAGTCAGAAGAATGTCTGCCTCCCAGTCATTCTTACTAAGCAGCAAAAGCTTGAGTGAACTAGCAAAATGGCTCGTAAACTTTCATGCAGATCTGTAGCCTCTCACCCTACTATCTAATGGGGAATGAAATTTTATTTATTATTTTTTCTGGTACTAGAATTGAACCCAGGGCCATTCTACCTCTGAGCTAGACCTCCAGCCCTATTTATTTATTTATTTATTTATTTATTTATTTTCATTTTGAAACAGGATCTCGCTAAGTTGTTGAGGGTCTTGCTATATTGCAGAGGCTGTCCTTGAACCTGCAATCCTCCTGTCTCAGTCTCTCAAGTACTGGGATTACAGGCGTGCGCCGTCACACCTGACCACCCTGTGAACTTGTGCCGAGGACCCCAGAGGCACCTCTTCATCAGTATGGATGGGGAGAAATCAAAATCACCTTCTAAGGTGTCCACTCCAGCATGTGATAACTTTAATCCATTAAGACACGTTTTCCCCGGGAAATGCACTTCAAGTTTTGCTGCAAAAATCTGAAAGAAAATACATTATTTCTTTGAAAGAGAGATGCTGTGACCAGACCGAAATCTGTGTTGCTTAGTTTGCTCAGGTGAGCTCCGGGACCCTCCCCAGTCTTTGTCCTCTTGCTTCATAGAGCGTTTCCTAAGCCACACTCTCTTCCTAAATATGCATTTCTAGAGCTGTAAACACTGTTCAAGTCCTGGCATCTGGGAGCAGTTGCCCTCCCCTCTCCTTGATCACCTGTGCTCCCGGTTGGAATCGGTTCTGCCGGGCTTTCTGCTTCCTGACCACCAGGTGGCGCTGAAGCCCACACTATTTCACAAACCACCAGGTTCGCCTGCCGGAGGGAAGATCCAGCCGCATTTACACCCTTGGAAGAAAGAGGCTCCAAGACAGGGGCGATTTGGGAAGCCTTGGAGGGAGAAGCGGGGGACAAAGGAAAGTGATTTTGAGGAATGGTCACCTGGGAGCCGCAAGGAGATCTTTTCTATGTGTCTGCTCCGAACAGACAACAAAGGGGTTTGACAGACTTAGACCCGTCTCCAGATGTCCGTATCCAGACTCGGAGGAAGTGAACTAGAATGTCGCAGGCTGGAGGTGTCCCTGTGCTTAGACACCGGCTGAAAGCAGACGCCCCGGCTGCCCTGGACAGCCCCGCAGAGGACATCTGCAGAGGAGGTGCACCTGAATCACCTCCTGCCACGTCCTGGGCATCGGAAGCACACAGCACACACTCGCTTAAAAGTGCACTCACATGTACACGCCGCACCAGCAGGCAGAACACAGAGTCATGATGCACACTTAGACACACGGCCCACGGCTGTACACGCAGCACACAACACACACGCAGAACCCATACACAGTGCACTCAGCACAAAAACCCACAACCATGAGCTCAGGCATACAGTAAGTGCGTGCTTATACACACAGGTAAGCACACGACACACATTTTAACACACAACACTTGTGTACACTTATACCCAAACATACCAATGCAACACACACACACACACACAGGCATACATCCTAATACCAAGGCTATTTAGCATGCCAGAATGATTCATCTGAAACCGAAGGTAGTTCCTTAAGGGAAAGAGGAGACCCTTACCAATAACTTGCCTAGGCCTCTAGTTGCTATTGCCTACATATATATGTTTTTTTCTTTTTCTCTGTTTGTTTTGTGGTACTGGGGATTGAACCCAAGGACATTCTACCTCTGTGCTATACCCCCCAGCCCTATTTTACTTTTTTTTTCCTTTTAATGTTGAAACAAGTTCTCACTAAATTGTGGAGGGCCTCGCTAAGATGCTGAGGCTGGCCTTGAACCTGCAATCCTTCTGTCTCAGCCTCCCAAGTACTGGGATTACAAGTGCATACCATGACACTGGCTTCTCCTCCTATATTATATCCTATGACACAGAAAGAGCAATCTTTAAAAAAACAAAAAACACCTTTAATTTGAAGATTTTCCTCATTAAAGAGTAACACAATTGAAGACTACATAGTATTTTACATAAAGCCTTCAATCTCTCTTGTGCATCATAAAAATATATACAACACAATGGTAGAAATCTCCGTCCTCAGCTATTGTCACACCACTGTGTTTGCAATTTTCTTTTTTTTTTTTGCAGTACTGGAGATGGAACCTGGGGGCATTCTACCTCTGAGCTACAGCCCCAGCCCCATTTTTTTATTCTTTATTTTGAAACAGAGTCTCATTAAGTTGCAGAGGGTCTCACTAAGCAGCTGAGGCTGGCGGTGAACCTGCGATCCTCCTGTCTCAGACTCCTGAATGCTGGGATTACAAGTGTGCGCCACCATGCCCGATTTTCTTTGCTGCATTTAATTATTACAGAGATTAACCTGATGCCGATGCCTGTTTAAGCAAGACCCACCTGGGAGCGCGGGCTGGCTGGTGGGTTCATTGCATCTAATATCAGATTCTGAATTCCTGCTACTGTTTACCAGCGAATGCTTTGAAATTACCTTGTCATGATGGGGATTTTTTTTTTTCCCAAAAATACACATTGCGGAAAATGAATCCTTTTGTTTAGCTTAATATCATAGCTCTTGGTGGTTGTGTGAGACCGGAATATATTAATTTAGTTCCTCAGTCCCTGAGGGGAAAACTGTATGCAATTTATATTCTCATTACAGAAGGACTCTTTGACAATTAATGTAGCCAGCCAGTAAGTTTTCTGCTGAATAACTAAATGCGTAAGCAAGAGACCGCAGGTACCCGAGACGTCGCTCTCTGGACATTCCACTACATTGTGTTCCAACTACTTTTATTTTGACCAGTGGCAAGAATTCTCATTCTTTAGGTGAAATCTTGAAATTCTGCCTGTTGTCATTCATAGGATGGAGTTAAAGGATAATATGTAGCAAGATTAATGCTACAGAGACTCTGTAGATTAGGTGTAAAATACTCAGCCACAGCCTGTGCGGATATTTTGGATATTTTGACAGGTTTCTGTAAAGTAGTCATGGTTACAACCTGTCTCTCTTGTATGAGGATGCTTCTAAGTCTCTCTACCAAAACAAAGAACCTCAGAGGGTAGCAGTTCTTTGGGTAATGGTAGTTGGGCCCCTGGAGTTGTGATTCATGAATTCTGGGTCTGTTTTAGGGATGAATTTCAACAGAACCTTCAGGCTTTAGTTTTAAGTGATATTTGAGTAAATAAATACATTTATTTGGTCACATAAAATTTAATTAAAATGAAGATGGTAATATAAGACAAACTCAAGAAGAATGAGAATTGGTTTATTTTTCTTTAGGGGTTTCAGACACAGAATAAATTTAAGAAATTTATCAGTTGATTTATGATATTTTTAGTAGGCAATTTGCAAATGATTAGTAAAAATGTATTTCTTTTTTACTTAACTTTTTTTTTCTTTTTTAAGGTACTGAGGATTGAACCCAGGGGCATTCTACCTCTGAGCTCGGACCCCAAGCCCTATATTTTTGTTGTTGTTTGTTATTTTGAGACCAGGTCTCAAAATTGCTGAGGGTCTCTAAGTTGCAGAGGGCCCTACTAAGTGGCTGAGGCTGGCCTTGAACCCGTGATCCTCATGTCTCGGCCTCCCAAAGTACTGGGATTACAAGCATGAGCCCCCACACCTGGTTCCCTTTTTACTTAAAAGAATAGAGGTTAGTGGGTTTTCATTCCCGGAAGCACTAACTTTTCACCAGTTTTAGAGTATGGAACCTCTTCATCCCTCCGAGGGGTGCCCCAGCTTCCCGTCTGCACCATAAAGGGCTGTGTGACACTTGTCCTCGCGTCTGTGATTCCCCAGGGCCTCCTGTCTTCAATCAGGTCCTCCTTTCCATATTGCTCTTTCCCTGTCTATGGAGTGAGTCTGCCAGGATCAGCTTGCCTTCTCTCTGGGGAGTGTGCAAGACTGCCACAAACCTTCAATTTGTAAAATCACGATGGTATCCATGAAGCCCAATAAAGCAGCATGGGATAAAATGAGGTGTGTGTGTGTGTGTGTGTGTGTGTGTGTGTGTGTGTGTGTGTGTGTTGTGGAAACCCCTCACTGAGGGTCCTTTTCTTTCTTTTTCTTTTTTTCCTTTTTCTTTTGTTGTGGTACTAGGGTTTGAATCATCTACCTCTCAGCTACCCCCAATCCTATTTTTAAAATTTTTCAAATGGGTCTCCCCAAGTTGCTGAGGATCTCGCCATGTTGCTAAGGCTGGCCTCCAACCTGCCGTCTTCCTGTCTCAGCCTCCCAAGTACTGAGATTACAGTGTATGCCACCATGCCCTGCTCAGGGGCCTTGTCTTTTATTAAAATAATAAAAGAAAATGTTTGAGTCTCATTGCCTCCTAGAAAATCCCAAACAGAGCAAAACAAAACAAAGACAGAACCAGCATGTTCCTTTCCTTGGCTGGCTGTCCATTCTAGGGTCCATCTGCGATCCGCCCCAGCCCCGCTCCCCCTAAAGCTGCGCTGGGGCCCCCTACAGAGCCAGCTGCCCTCCCTGGGCAACCCCAGCCTGCGAGGACCGCCGGGCATCTTGATGGCAAAAGTCTGCGGTGTCGCCCTTTCCACCTTCAGGTCAGAGACTGCAGAGGGTCACTGCCCGGGTCGCTGTCCCCTGCGGGAGGTGGAGCAGGTCAGGTGCGGCAGACTCAAACGCCTTGGCCGCTGCCCAGCGCCAGCCGGCCGCGGGTGGAGGAGTGGGAGGACCCCGCCTCCCTTCTGACTGCTAGACCCTGGGCAAGTCCATCTTGTTGGTAAAACTCTATTTGACACGCTGCTGCCAAGGGAGGGAGCAGTTCCCAGGCACTGAGGCCCCGCTGAGGTGGGGGACCGAGGAAGGGAGGAGGAGCGGCTGCCGACTGTGATGCCCGCCTGGACTCAGCCTAGCTTCTCAAGTGCTTTGTTTACTCTCCCAGAAGAAGTGTTTCCTGCTCTTTCTCCCTTCCTTCTCCGCCACAAAGGTTTCCTAAGCTCCCCTCCATTCTCTTTACTGTTCAAGTGCTTGGGCTTAGACCAATTACCTGGATCAAAGAACAAAAGTAGGCAAGTTCCCTAGCGATGACTAACAGCCAGTGCGGCTGAAGTTCGGTTCTCGCCCGCCCCGCGGAGTCCTTTTGAAATGATTGTCGTAGTGTAGGCGAAGAGCGTGGACAAAGGAGCGATTGTTTGATTGTTTTTCTTTAACTTTCGGAATCTAATTAATCATCTGAAAACCTCGGCGGGCTGTTGTTCTGATGCACGAAAGCCTCCTTTTGAGCTTCTCCCATTTAACTGGTTAAGCTCACGTGGGAGGCGGGTTCCTTGCGTCTCTGCCGGTTTTAAAGAAACTTTAAAGAGGGTGCGGGGAATCACAGGCAAAGCTGAGCTGTGCAAGCATGCTACAGAAAAAAAGAAATGTCCAATTTAGATTTGTCACACACAGGGGTCCTCTAGCTAGCTCCAGTGATGGAACCAAAGTCACAACATATTCTCAGAACAAAGATTAATTCCAATGTGAACGTGGGGGCGGAGGCGGGGGAGAGACATGTCTCTTCAAAGAAAATGTGAAAACTTCTGAAACTTCTGTTTCCTTTATACATAATACCGAGACCTCTTAGCATATCTAGTAGGGGCAGTAGGTAAAATTTTGGACACTCGCTCCGTGGAAAGCTGGCTTACACACCTGTCAGCAGGTGAGTGGGTCCCCCCACCCCCACACACACCCCAGGCTCGCTCTGTCTGGGAAGCAGGAGTTTCTTGATAAGATCCGGGAGGCCATGAGAGTTTTAGTCGTGAGTTTCTGAACTGGAGGAGAGAAACTGGAACATAATTCTTTTTGTTTCTTCTAGGGTGCAGATAAAAACAATCTTTTCTGTAGAGCAGGACTCAGACTACCAAGGCCAAAGCAAGCGCAGCTCATGATTTCTGCACTGGAGACTCAGGGTGTGTGGTAGACAGCTCCTGAAATGGATCCCAGTACCCCCACCTAGTCCCCGTGTCTGTCTTCCTTGGTGGGGGCTGGCCCTGGCGGCTCGCTCTTCCTGCACAGGACAAATGCAATTGGGTTATCACTTCTGAGATTAGGCTACGGAGTTACAGGTGTGTGTGCTGCAGCCTCTGTCTTGCTCCCTTGTGCTGATGGAAGCCAGCTGCGGTGCTGGGCACCTCTGAGGTCAGGTGAAGAGGATGAGGATCCCAGGGAGGCTGACGAGGACCGTATTGATCAGCACAACAAACACATCATTGATAACACACGGTGGGCCTCCATCTCTGTTGTATTACAGATAATCGAATGCTTTTACTACTGGGGTTTTTTGTTGTTGTTATTGTTGTTGATATGAAATTTCCTTAGATTTTTAAATATTACACCATGTTTAGCTAGGCATGGTGATGCATGCCTGTAATCTCAGTACTTGGGAGGCTGAGACAGGAGGATCTCAAGTTTGAGGCTAGCCTCAACAATTTAGCCACGTAGTAAGACCCTATTTCAAAGTAAAAATAAAATAGGACTGGCAGTGTCGCTAAGAGGTAGAATGCCCCTGGATTCAATCCCCAATATCCCCTCACCCTCAAAAAATTATATTGTGATTGCAATCTTGGAATGAACCTATTTAGTCATGATGTATCATTCTTTGTATATATCACTAGTTTTGGATTTATGTCAAATTTATGTGACAATGTCAATAAGGGTAGTTGGCATGTAATTTTATTTCTGAGTCCTTTGTTGGGCTTTTAAAATTCCAATTTGTATTGTTTCCTTAGCAGGACTATCGCTGTCAAACAAGCTAATTGAGCACTGTCGTACAGTGGAAACTGATAGCCCCGATGTCTTACATCACCAGTAAATGAAGCGTGACTCCTTCACATGAAGAAATAGGCACATCCGTCTATCCCAGATGTGCCCCTTTTTATCTTTTAAATCATCATTTGAAGAGGAGTTCTATGGTATAACTTCCCTCTTGTGTTAGAAAATATCCATGGTTGAGGTATCATTTTATGCTAATCATAATTTTTAGTTGATGTTTATCACTGTGATATTGGAGGCACCAACTCAGTCAACCTTCAGGGGCTGAACGTGAAACTGAGCAGGATTTTGGCTTCTAAGCCTCCTGCTTCCACAGACAGCAGTGATCAAAGACATCTGTCAAAATAAAATGCCAAAAGCCTGATTTTGTCTTAAGTTTGACACTTTAATGCCAAAACCACTATTTACCCAGAGGCTTAAAATTCCCTAACACCCACAAGTGTTATCACCAAATGACATCACTGAGCTGGGTGTGGTGGCACACGCTTGTAGTCTCAGTACTTGGGAGGCTGAGACAGGAGGATAGCAGGTTCGAGGACAGCCTCGGCAATTTAGCGAGGCCCTTCGCAACTTAATGAGACTCTGTTTTCAAAATAAAGAATAAAATAGGGCTGGGGATATAGCTTCGAGGTAGAATGTCAGGAGCCTGACTCTGTCTTAAGCTTGACACCTTAATGCTAAAACCACTATTTAACATGAGACTTATGATTCCTTAGCACCCACGAATGTTGGTATCATGAAAGGACATTGCTGGAGCAGAAGAAAGACGAGGTAGAAGAAATCCAGGAGATTAAGACTCTGGAAAAGGGTGATGCTAAGAAGGAGCTTGGAAGGCAGTTGGAGGCCATTGGGCCAGGGGTAAAGGGAGTCAGGAACAGAGGCAGGGACAGGAGGCGCTGCTGTCAGCCGGCTAGCAGATGTCCCAGCAGTTGCTAGTGTGCTTCGTATACCCGGCTTCTCTACTGAATTTCACTGTCTAGGAATATTTCAGGGCCAGAGTTTTCTCGTGGAAAGTAATATGTGAAAACCCCAATTTTAGCTGAGTCCAGGTAGAATGGCCTTTCATTGTACTCAAGTCTCCGTCTTCGCTTTCTTTAATTGTGTAATTATAGCCTGCTTCTTTCACCACAAGCAAAGGACAGCCAAGGGCCGAATCATGCCAGCATCTCTTTCCCGGTGCTCTGTGCCCGGGCACGGTGGGTGTCAGCTGTCTGCCAGGCTCCTGCTGGCTCCTCAAGGAACCATGGGTACCTGTTTGGTTCTGCCAACCACCACCTCTCCAGGTCACCTGCAAAACCTTTTATTAGGCAGTTCAAAATGGCCTGGAATGTGCCATCCACATTCTTCTCAGACAAGTGAGGCATTTATTAGCTGCCAAGACCTCATTAGTTGGGAATCACTGGGGTTTGAAAAAGAAAAATAAACGTAGCAAATGTTCATGAACCAGCCTACTTTTCAAGATGGTAAAAACTAAACCCCCACCCAAAGAGACAGAACTAAAGAGTTTTGCTTATCTAGTGATCTGAATTCACTTCCTCATCCAAAAGAAATCTTTTGTCTGGCCTGTTGGCACACGCCTGTAGTCTCAGTACTTGGGAGGCTGACACCAGAGGATTGCAGGTTCAAGGCCAGCCTCAGAAACTTGGTGAGACCATGCTTCAAAATAAAAAATAAAAAGGGCTGGGGGTATAGCTCAGAGGTAGAATGCTCCTGAGTTTAGCCCCCAGTACCAAAAAGAAAGAAGAGGAGAAGGAGGAGGAGGAGGACAAAGCGGAGGAGGAGGAGGAGGAAGAGGAGGAGGAGGAGGAGGAGGAAGAAGAAGAAGAAGAAGAAGAAGAAGAAGAAGAAGAAGAAGAAGAAGAAGAACTCTAAGTTCCAGTTTTTCCACTTAAAATCCAGAATTGAGTCAGCAGTAAACTCTGCTCAGTGGCCCAGGTCAGAGATACTTATTATTATAATTGCCTTTGAAACCAGAAAATATGCCCTCGCTGCCTTTTAATTCACATTCAAAAAAAAAATCAAAATTCATAAAATAGATAGAAATCAAGTGGGTGTCTCTTTGCCTTACATAAACAGTAAGCCTCAGAGTTATTTCAAATAATGAAATTCACCTTTTTTGCTCTGGATTAAAGACGCCTGAGCTTTGACAGGAAGATACAAGGTCACGCAGCTTAGGGATCTGGAGTCAGAGAAACCACTGCCGGGAGCAGGGGTGACAGCGTGGTGCTGATGCTGTGAGCCACGATACAACGAACCTACCTAGAGGAGAATCTGATCCGGTGTCTCTCTGGTTTAAACAAGCCACCGTCTCCCCGTGTTGCAGTCTGTGGCTGAGGCGTCCTTGTTTTCACGCCCAGCGTTTGGAGCTGTGCCTTCTAGAGCTTTCTAGCTCCGCCACACTCTGTTCTGTGGCTCTGGACATGTGCTGCCTCTCACCTTTCCTGAACTGCCTCCATCCCTGCCTCGGTCTCCCCTTCCCGCAGCCCTTGCTTCTGGCTTCCTTCTTGGGAGCCTCTGCAGGTGAGGCTGAGCCCTGGAGGAGGTAGAGAGCTCGGTTCCGGGACCAGCCGGCTGGAGGCGGAGCCGTTATTGCAGGGAATGGTCTCTGCGCTGGCAAAGACTGGAGTTTTAATGCCAGCCCCGTCACTTGCTGGCCTGTCTTGGGTAACCTTTAAATTTTTCAAAACTTGGACTTCCCAATCTGTGAAATTGAGTGCGATAATAATAAAAATGTATCTGAAGTAGTCACCAGTGCCTGGCACATTATCGAAAACGTCTAGTTGCGAGTTATTTCATATGCATAGAAATTTCTAGGGAAAGATCTCCTCAGTAAAGCCAAGTTCCAGGCACCAGGAACCGATTTCGACGCGAGCCCCCTGGAAAGCAAGGGGGCTTAGCAGCCTGGCGCCCACCACATGCGGGCTGACTCTGGGATGGCGCCTGCCTTCCTCTTGTCTCCGCCTCCACAAACCCGCCACCCGTCTCTATCTCTTACACGCAGGCAGGGCTCAGGAGCCGTACTTTGATCTTCTGTGTGGCATAATCCCTAAAACTGGAAGGACAGGGAACAACTGTGTCCCTGGATGCCCCTGTCTGTTCCCCCCAAATGAGGGAAGTTGCAGGAGCGGTGACAGCAAGCCTGGGCTGGGAGCTCAGATACCTGTTATCTTGAAGGGCTCCCTTCCAACGGCTGGAACCAGCTCTCTGCCCAGGCCCTCCCGCACCTCCAGAGTCAGTGCTGTACGTGCACGTGTGCCCGGAACTGCGTGGTTACACAGGCTCTTGCTAAGTTGCCCAGCCCAGCCACGTGTGGGCATGTGCAATTATTTATTTCAGGTGCTGCTACACCAGGGTTTCAATGTTAATTCTCTCTGCTGCTGACCCTGATGGACCCTGCTGAGCCATTTAAGGCTCAAATAGCCCGAGGGAGCTCGAGGGGGTGCCCTGGGTGAGAGGTGCTGCCTGCTATGTTTGGCTCTATGTTGTATGACTGCTTTAATAAACCCGATTTTCGATCCCTGGTCCCTGCAAAGGAACCAGCTTTCCTTCAGCGCCAGCCCTCCAGCCAGGAGGATTTGATTAAAAACACGCATATTACTCAGTCGTGGCAACCTTTGAACTGTTGCCAAAGGAGACTGGTATCAGCTACGGTGACAGAAATCTGACATAGACCAAGCGATTAAAAACTTACTGGCAGTTCCACTTCTATGACCTCAGGTCACCCTTCAAAACGAAGTGCATTTTTTAATCATTTGAAGGATGAAAGATTGGAAGCTTAGCGATTTCAGAGATTTCTCCCCAAGTCTCTGGCCAGCGAATAGCAAATCAGGACTGGGTGCCTCTAATTCTTACACCAGCGCTGGTGCCTTCCTCCTCGGCCTGCTCATGGGTTGGGGGCCAGAGCAGAAGCCTCCAGGGACCTTCTGTGAGCTGAGCGGAGGAAGCACAAATACGATGCTCATGGCAGATGATCATGGCTCTCTGCTTCCTACCACTCAGCCAGGATGGAGGGAGAGAAACCGGCTGCCCCGGCCTGCCAGGGCAGCGTCTGCCAGACCAGTGGGTGGCCTCTGAGAAGTGCCTGAACCTCCCAGCCTCCGATCTGCTGTCTGTGCATAGGTCAGAGGTGCAGAATTAGGCACCGCCCTGCCTGAGCTGTCTGCAAAGCCTTCCTTTCCTCCCAATATCAAGGATAACAAAACAAAGGGCTCCTCCTCCTCCTCTTCCTCCTCCTCTTCCTTCTCTTTCTCTTCCTCCTCCTCCTCCTTCTCCTCCTC